>DWNA01000410.1:0-24167 GCA_018249835.1 Heliconius besckei | reverse complement strand
CACCGAATAACCGAGTATACATTATTTATTTAAAATTACACTGATAGTTAGAAACAAGGTGGTATCCTTAAAATTTCTCTGCCATCTGTTCAAATCAATGAACTTACAGTCAATAGTTGTTCTGTTCCAGAATAGTTTAATTTTTTTTCAGCTCATTGTATCCCGCACATAAAAGGGTAAGCAGAGTGATCGCGGAAACCTAGTGTTAAGGCATTCCGCTTCCACTAAAACACATCCGTTCTCCACTTTCCACCGAATACAGGAAGCATTGTGTGTTGAGCGGCGGCACTCTACGCCGCGCTTAACTTCGACACTAGAGCGAATAGACAATATCAAATATTTCATATTCTCCAGCGAAAATCGAACCCACAACCTGTCGCGTTTACCGTTACAGTGGGGCCACTGTGCCACGGTTGGTCGTCTCTCATTTGTACTTTTACGTATAATTTATAAGTCAGAACAACAATCACGCTATACCAATATTTGTGTTAAGCTTGACACTAGATAACAGCATGCCACAGAATGTTTGCTCTTTTCAATAAAAAAAATTATACCATGTGTTTTTAAGCACGGCTTCGACGTACAAGAAGTCTATATTATAATATTTTTTATTTTAATATTTTTAAGGAAATTCTTTTTGTAAATAGTTTATTCCCCCAAAGTGTAAATAAAAATGGAAACTGTCGCGTTCACTGTGAGACGCTCGAGTTCGCAGTCACGACCGCCTCTACAAATTCATGAATATGTAAAAAAATAACTTTATTAATCAATAGCACATACACAATCGAACTAAAATATATCTGTAAAAAAACACAAACCGAAACAAAAGAACGTTCTAACATAGAAAATTTGGTTATACGCGAAACAGGAATGGAACATTTGGGGAAAAACGTCGGCATTGAATTGCAAAGTATGTTCACATTGCGATGAATATTTAAAAGCGTGGGCTTCGACGCCTTTACAAATAAAAACGCGGTGTAAAAGATATCTAAAGTGTTAAGGTTTATTTGACTAGTCATTTTTATCTACATTATCTATATCATCGTATATGAGTAGCTTTTAGCTATTGATAAACACCTAGTGGTTAAGTTACTACTACTTTTCAGACGTTTTACATGGCCCCTTTTCATATTAAGTTAATGACAACTAATGCGAGTGTGAATCGGACCCACAACCATCTATTTTTAGATGGTTGTGGGGTTCGATTTAGATTAGATTATCTATAGACCCGTTATTCTACTAAAACCGCGTCATTAATATTTATATGTATAGGTGGTAGGTATTTTATTTAGTGCTATTTTGTTGCAAAGTCATACAATTTCCATTAGCCATTATTTTCAGGACAAGAAAAAAACAAATAATTGATCTAATATTTTATTCTTTTCGCAATCAACAGTTTTCTTGTACACATACATAATAATCACACGTTACTTACACTATATCAATTAAAATATGTCAGAAGTTTCTTATAGTAATCTATTGAATTAACTTTTGAACTATAATTTAATAGTGTTTGTGTACAGACAGACAAATAAAAAGATGCTCTACATACGTACATATTAAATATAAATAAAAAGTGATAATGATATTTAAGTAGTTATTTTAGTTTGTTTACTTATAAATAAGTCTGAATTATTCTTAAAAATTATATCATAAAAAATATATAATTAAAAATAAATTTAAGCAATAATCCTGACTAAAATAATCTTTAATTTTTCTTTACATGATTTTTACCCGCACCATCACTTTTTTTTAAATATCAAAATTCCAAACACTCCAACAAAATCCAGTCTATGAATTAACCAGAGAAATAAATCCATACAATTGTTTTAGTTACTTTTTTGAACTCACGTTATTGTATAATTACTTAGATATTTTATATTTATTCTCTCCATACATTTAATAAACACGAAAGAAATATTCTACATAAAGTACGGTCGACGAGTTGTAACTGAAGTTAAATTTTTGAAAAATTAAATTCTTTGAAAAATGCGTTACAGAAAACTCTGTTGTAGGGCGGCCACGACTCGTCAACCTAACTGTACATACGTTTACGCTCTACGTACTCTTATTATATAAAGTCTACAAGATTTAATACCACAAGGCAGCTCGCCACTTCCCTTAATTATTTTCAAATAAAACGAAGTTATGTATATAACTGCACCATAATGTTTAGCTATACTAAATAGTGCCAAATAGTTTACTATAAAAATAGTTATTAAAAATACTTTAGTTGATTATATGATAAATTTATTACAATTTATTCTAATTTTACTAATGAATTATTTATAAAATAAAGAACTTAAAACACAACATAATAAATGTCAGATCCATGTTGAACAAAAAAAATCAACCTGTTTTTAAGGTATTATTCGTATAAACATTTTTACGTAGCGAAGCTCAATCCTGTGCTTTTTATTTTTTTTATTTTTGTAGAGTTTCAGATTTAATAACTTAACTTAGTTTAAACTTAGACTATTACAGAGAAAAAATGTGAAAAAAATAAACGGAAAAACCAACAAAAAAAAGATTAGATTTTTTTATTTAAATCATAACTATCATACTCATACTCTAATTCCATAATCACTTAAATAATAACTACAAATACTAAACCATTATAATATACATACAAATTTGCTTTACAAAAACAAATCACTTACATTTGAGTCACTAACGTAGTGTCCATTCACTCCGGGCGGCGACCCGGCAGTGACTCTCAAATGTTATTCATATCGTACAAAACTTGGGCGATCGTTCGCGACGCTTCGACGTTGCTGAGCGCTATCGACGCTAAGTGCGCCTCGTATGAACGGAGAAGCCTGTTGAAAAATATTTGTTTATTTATATGACTTTCAATGACTAATTATTGAGTAAATTAAGATATATATAAATTTGCCGACCAATATAAAAAGATAGCAATAACAATTACAAATATAAAAAAAACACGTACCTCCTTCCAGTATTCGAATATATAACGATGTTTCTTAATATCAGAGCTGCTGTGAGTCTAATGCTTTTTGTCACGGGACCTTCATTCTCATCCTAATATAAAAATATATAAAAAAACATTTTATTATACGTATAAAATAAGATTTAATTTAAGGTACAGACAGACATTACACAAAGCATAATTGTTAACAAAATATGATTATTTTTCTAATACGGCTGTCAAGTCTAATATCCAAAACTAAAACGAAGCATATTAACTAAGATAATTTAAAAATATTTGTTAATGTTTTTTTAAATATTAAAATAATAAATATTCATGTATTATAGTCGTCAATTCCCTTCAAGTCAGCTATATATATAATTTAATTATAAAGATACATATGTACTATTGTACATATATGTAAAATTATGAAAATATTTTCAGTCTATTGGAGACTGATAACATCAAATAAATATTGAAATTGAAAAATATAAAACAAAACTCATAAAAAGTATAAGCTATTACCAAGACTTATAGTATAAGTAATTATATAAATAAAAAAATCTAATAAGTATATTACATAGCTTATTTGTTTTACTTAATTTACGAATTACATGTATTATCACTAAATGTTACAATTTTAATCGAGAAAAGAAGCTAAAAGAAGCTTAAAATTATTAAAGCGCTTAAAATGTGTTTGTGTCATAAACAACAGCATACATACAACATAATTGTTTGAAAAAAATACTATAATCATATTTCGTTAACAGAAAAAACAAACATAAGACAATTTACCAAATACACATAAAAAATATTACTCAATATTTAATTAATTACTCTATATTTTAACTCAGTTATATGTTCATTATGATATTTACATAGTCTACTACATAAGCTAGCAATCGTACTCAGAGACATAATCAAAGTTTAACCAACATTAAATTCATACTTATACATAAATTGAATGTAGGCTAAACTAATTCACATTTGTTAAAAAGGCTGTTAAGTTTTTACTGCAACAAATAATAAATAAAAATTTTACGTGAACATATTTAATAAAAACTACTCTACTAACTATACGCAAAAAAGTATTTAATATTTCAATATTTACTAGGTAACAGGCAGGATTAATTTCTAGCGCATAAGGCGACTGTATCGATCATTTTAAAGATACGCGAATTCAAATTATACTACAAGGGTAAATTATATAATATTTAAAGGTAAATTATAAGGTTGTATTATATAAATTGCCATATAAAATTCCAAAATAATAACCTAATTTTAATTTTTAGAGTGATGTCTGTATAAAAAAAACAATAAACATAAAAGTCACATTAACGAAAAGCTGCAAAGAAAACAAAAATGGACGTAACAACATCCCATATAAAACATAGTGATTTGGCAAAGTGTGCGACGAGGCTCATAGTTTACTTAAAAAAAAAACAAATCATAGAAACCTAAATTAACTTAAGATTGAAATTAACTGTCAATTTATTTCATAACTAGTCAATGAATATCTTGTATCTTATATTTTTTTATATTTAAATCTTTTAACTTCACCATTACCATTAGATCTCTAATAAAAAATTATGTACAGAAAAATATATTTAAAATCAACATTGTATTCATAATATTCCACGCCTTTCTTAATCTTTAACACCTTTAGAGCTCTTCAACGTAAGTACCGTATAAGTGCTTTCATTTTTGAACAGCACTCGTATTCAATAAAATATTCTGAGAACGAATTCGTTTTATATTGAAAATCAAAATATAATAAGAAAAATACATTTTAAAGTGGGTTCCAACACGTTATTTAAATAGAAAATATTATCTATTTATTTAAGTTTCGCATTGACTATTATTATACATAGTTGTTACTAAAATTATAAATATGTTTTTTAGGAAAGTAATTAAAATAAATTAGAAAAACCAGCACTAGCTAATATACCTTTAGTATACTAGTACATACACGTTATAGTAAACGTTTCTTTTTCAATGTTCAATATAATAATTTCAAAATTTTAAAACTTGTTTAATACTTTTTTATATAAACCTAACTAAACTAGTATTAGCTAAACAAAAAATATAATAAATGCAAACTACACTTAGAAAAAAATAAACATATAATATAATAGCGTGAAGCCTCGTCGCAAAGCAACGCAAACACAATCTCACCGTTAGATCCGCAGTCCTAGTGACGTCGGCGCGGTGCTGCACACACATGGTAATGGTTACGACGTGACAGTTAACAATGCATGTACTGTGCGAGAGGTGCGAGAGGTGTAAGCTGAGCTTTGCGTTTGTGTGAGTGTTCATATATAATGTAGGTGTAACGTCACTTTATTGGCCTAAGCCGGTTTATACCGCTTATTGACCACCAGACTACACGTCTTTTACTGATAGCAGAGTCACATAATAATAATTCTTTTATTTTTGTGTTCGATTTATTTTACTTTTGTGAAAAATAAAGTTGACACTAAGACTGTACAATAATGGAAAATGTATATGACCAAGCTGTAATAAAAGCATACAACGCTCTGCTCAATGATCTTACAGAAATACACATTATCAACTTCCAGTGTAGAAGAATTTAAATATTATTTATGTTGGAATTTTCTATATTGATTTCTAATAATAAACTTTATTTTTTAAAGCTTTTATCTGGTTCTACTCTTATAATCACTCACATAAATACAGAGCTCAGATTAAATCTCGCAAACTGTGTGTGTTTTTTTATGTGTAACATTTTAGTTTTAGTAAATAAGCTAGTAACGTTTTTAGTAAATAAGCTAGTAAGCGTTTGTACATATTTTTCAGTCAAATTTAACCGAGAAATATGTACAAACAAAGTTCTTTCAACATTTCAATTTCACAAAAATGGAAATGCACGACCTATTAAATGAAATATTTCATATTATAGAAATAGGAGTCAGAAATGTATAATATTTAGTAGACAATACTTTGGCCGATTTCAAAATACTAAACCTTTAATGAAGAGTAATATATTAAAAAGGCTTAGTTAAAATATGAATAAACTTATCTTCTTAGTCTTAGTCGTAATAACGACGAATTATAACTCAGATGAAAATGTATTATTTTTCTATATATTTATAAATTTTTGAGTTTGGGCAAAATAAAACGTGTAAAAAAAATAAAACATCTTCAATATTCATAACAACTACAAATAAAACTATTCTTAAGCATTTTGAAATCGGTTATAGTTGCATATATTCAAATCAACATCAGAAAAGGCTCTTCTTATTAGAAGAATTTAATTTTATATTGATTCAAATAAATGCAATAAACTGGTGTTAATATATTTATATGCTTAACAAACAAAAGTGTAGTTCTACTATGTGCTACACAAAGATATTCACTTAATATTTATGATATATATTTTAAAACAAAATGTAAAAAAAATTGAAAGGTTCTTATAAATTCAATTATAGAAAAAAATTAAACCGATGCTGCAAAAGATATAGTCTTTTTTAGAATTAAAAAAATAATAATTAGTTCAATGTTAAATTAAAATTTTACTTTAGTTTTCAAGATAATTAGGTAATATGCAGAACCTAAGTATGTATATGACACAAATACAAATTTAGAAAAATAATATTTTTGACAAAACAAAATATGGCAGTCAATTATTATCTAACTTAGTAAATATACAATAAAACACTAAATGTATAACGCAATCAAAATTTTAAATTAAAGTAATAGATGAAGCATTAAATTAAAGTGCCAATTTTAAGCCTATAGTTTTAATTAGATTTTCCACAATAATAGATTAGACAGAAAATCGACAATTTATGTTAGTCAATGCTTTATAAGTAGACTGAGTATTATGTAGAAGGGACAAAAAAACTGGTACACTTCGTCCTCCATTTTGCGCCTTTCTTAGATTTTTTGTTTATATAGTTATTTCCTAAGGAAGGTAACAGGCTTTATTACATCACTTTAATTGCTTTAATGTATACCTGTGCCTGCGTCCAACGTTACCTTGGGTACTTGAAATTTGTTACTTATCATAAACAACTTTTAATAACGTTTTTAAGAAAACGTATAACAACTGTCCAAAAAGCGTGAGTTCAAACGTTCAAACCTTCATACATTTTATTCCTTAAGTGAGAAAAAACACTTTAAAAACTTTAAAAATATTATTTGTACTCATCCATACAGATGAAGATGTAAATATAACCTAGCTAGTAGTTATATTAAAATATAAATATTTGAACATGTTACCATCAGTTCTCTGGGGTTGAACATGTCGTTTGCGTGTTTGTTGAGTGCGGCAAGGGCGGCGTTAGGCGGGTAGCCCACTGATATCGGCTTGTTCGCTTCCGCCTCGGCCGCGAGGTGGCGGCGAGAGGCGTAGAGCGCTTTGAGTGCCTGTTGAAGAGGTGAATTGTTTGTGTAAGTGAAGAAATACCGATAAATTGTATTATTGTGATGTATGATTATTATAAGTTAATGAAAAGTATTTATACATTTTGTAAATTCACATTGACATCTAGATATTTATATGTTTTAATATTAAAAATAAGAGATGAGCTTTCTATTTAAATCGATTGATAGTGGTCGAAAATCGATAATTAAAAACGGACGGTTTTAACACCCCACACAATTCCCCCCGCTCACACCGCTATATATACGGAATACCATGAGAAACTAAGGAAAAACTATTTAAAACGGGAAACTCACATTAACACTAGAATCTTTATTTATTACTTAAATGATTGAATAAGGCGAATGTGTGTTGCAACATTCAGCCCAGAACCGAAACCGCAATCTTCGATTTCAGTCAGTCGCCCTGTGTCTGGTGACGATGCTTTTGTATTAGTCTACCGATTCTTCCTTTACTTGATTATGTTTCAACAACCTTACACAATAATACATACAAAGCACAAAACCCGCTACGCACATTAACGCTACAATGTTTATCACTCAAATGGTTGAGCAAGGCGAAGGTGCGCCGCGGCACGCGGTCGCAGTCGGCCCACTGGCACGGCGCCTCCGCGCCCGCCCCCCGCGGGCAGTGCGTGGCGGCGGCGTGCGAGAACACTTCTGTCGCTGACGTGAATGTTCTAAAATGGAAAAGGAATTTAATAATCATTAAAGAAAGCAAATATATTTAAAATGTTAAAGCGCAGCGTTTGACTATAATCGCGATGGTTTTGGCTCGATTCCTAGTGGGGGAAATTAATTATTTAATATTTTCATTTTTTCTTTGTAATAATATGTGAATATTATTTATAAAAAACATTTTTTTGTTATTGTTATCATTTGTGTCTGTTGGCAGATTTGTTTCAACTTATATAAAACCTTCCCGTTTTCAACTAAGTGACTGACAGTCAACAATTTATTCCTTTTGAAGTGTTAGAAAGTGCTAAGACACAAGATATCTCAAAATAGCTATGGGAACGGTCAAATATTTTACATAGTGCACACAATTAAAGTGACAAAGTAAAGTCATATTCTTATAAAAAACAAGCGAAAACTATTATTTAAGCCTTGTGTTGAAAATATTTCGTTTCTCCACTTTTCTCCATTTTAGAGACGGTTTAGGACGGACGGACGGATATTCCTTTTTCTTTATAAATACTATCACTACAGACAATTGGTCTATTAAATATATCCTAAATAATATATATATTTATAGCAACTAAATACATTATTATTCAATTTTATACATTATACAAAATATATTACATAAATAAATGAAATATTGTAGTGTATGTTCCAGTATCTTAAATATTGTGAAGCTTTACATAATTGTTTTGGACCAATAAACAGGTCTTGGGACAAGACAGTCCTTTCATTAACAACCTATGCATAACAATAAAATACAACGTACTTGTAACATCCCTTCCAATGGCATATCCAAGGCGTGTCTTCGGAACCCGGGGGCAATGGAGGAGGGGGAGGTGTCTCTGTTTTCTTGGGGGTGACTGGTTTCTAAAAAAAAATATTGTTTGTTCATTTTGTTATACAAGTAAAAAATATTAAAGTAATATTTCACACACACACACACCTTTATATCGTTCTCAACAAAAAAATATTTAATTTATAACTACTACTACTACTACACGTATCAATACATCACAGGGACACTAATCTCTTTTGATGTATTTTGTTACTTTCCCTGTATAATTACAATAGCTTTTTTATATAATACATAAATTAAAATACCTACCTAATATAACACTATAGCTAATTCTATTATAGTTTTTTGGCTTCACGCTTTATCCTGCATATAGCAAAGTAAACAAAGAAAACCTACTATCAACACAATCTGTTCTCCTATTTTCTATAGATACCAGACATTGCGTATTAAGTCGCGGAGTTCAACGCCGCGCTCTGTTTTGCAATTCGGGAAAATGAAAATAATTTATTTCCCCGGATAGGTGAGCCCACAAAATAAATTAACTCCTCTATTATTAATAACCTTACCTCAGTGACAGTTTGGGTTACAAACACTTCCTTATCACCTATTTTAGTGTTCCCCATCATGACTGGTTGACGTGTTATCACTTGACGCATTACGGGTTGTGGAGTTTTCTATAATTATACAAAACTATTAAATATCATAAAAAATAGAAGTTAAAATGTAATTAGCCAGTGAAATAAATTTAAAAATTTACGTTTATTGTATTTTATTAGAAGATATATTTTATATAAATCGAAAGAATGGCTTGCTTCTTAAAGTAAATATTTGTAAAGTAAAGTTTAAAAAAATTACAACGAACACATTTAAAATTCAACTTTTATTATATACGATGAATTATTAAAGACCACTCACTCCCCGTATCTATTTTTATACCAGCCCCCATAATATCTATTTAACATAAAAAAAATACTTACTACACCACTCTGAACACTAGTAGCTTTACTCTCAATAGTAACCGGTGCACTTGTAACCGTTGCAATTTGACTCCTTTGCGGTTGCACAACCCTGTGCACCCCTTGTTTCATTGGCGCATTTACTATTATCTGCTGGTTGTTCGAAACCGCAATAATTTGTTGTGAACCTTGCAACAATTGTTGAGATCCTTGCAACAATTGTTGGTTCCCTTGCAATAACTGTTGGTTTGTGGTTACAATTTGATTGGTTACTATTTGGTTGCTTGAAGAAGTGCTTATAAGAGCAGGTGGTTGTTTTTGAGTTACAACAATTTGTTGTGTTTGCGGTTGATTCACTATTTGAGCTTTATGTGGCTGTGGTTGTGTTGTTATTATTGGTTGCTGACTCGGTGTTATTTGCGGAGCGTTCTGTATATTGAAAAATACAATTAAATATAATAGGAAATAAAACAAATAATTTGCTCAACTACTTAAAATAGTGCTTAAATGCCAATGAAGTACACCCAAGCCCTAAAAATAAATACAAGAATATAATCCCATCCACCAACAGAACGTCATGCTAATAAATAATTTTGAATAATAATCCTGCAAATGGCAAAATGAAAAAGCTATTATAAAATTAGAAAATCATAATATAGAAATCATAATACGCAAAAAATAAACAGAACTATAACGTGTCAGTAATAATTACTAACATACAAAGACTACGTATTTAGTCTACAAATAGAAAAACATTGTCTTAAAAAGACATTATTTGTTTCCACGTCAGTACTATAACGGTAATGTATTTTTTACTACTAAATGAAAACTGTTTATAAACAATAATTTTTACATAATCTACATATAATAAAAACTAAGAATCACATATTTCCATGCAAATAAATCTACAGCCGTGCAAAAATCATTTTAAGACCTGTGTAAATGTTGTTTTAACAACGGCTATTGGCTGTGATGAACTCACTAGAGTCGGCTGACTCACTATCACTCTTTGTGTAGATTGTATCACTCCCGAATTCTGTATGATAAGAATTGGGATATAATAAAATATATTTAATAAAATCTTTAAGATTCTCTAAAACATACAAGATTGATTATTAAATATAACTGTCACCGTAGTTATAACAAAAGCTATTGGCTGTGAATAAACTCACACGAGTCGGCTGATTCACTATCACACACTATCCATAGTTTTATTCATTAAAAAACCTAAAATTAATTCAAAGTTGTGAATTTTTTCAATTTTATATATTTCATCACTGTAGTTTTAAAACAATGGATATTAAGTGGACTAGAGTCGGCCAACTCATTGTTACCCTTTGTGTTAAATTCTGCGTTATAAGAATTGAGATATAATGAATTATTGGTAATTATTTATTAAATCAATAAAATCAATAATTCATTCCCAAGTGTTGAATAACACTTTAAAATTATTGAAAATAATATTTTTTAAAGTTAATATAAATAATTCACAAGACATTATATGATTAAAGCATTTGATAACTTCTCACGCACATAGCTTCCTTGACAACTCATCAAATAAAATAAATAACAACGCTAATAAAGAATAGTAAGATTAAATAACCCTTCCTTAGCAGTCGGGAAAAATAGCACAACTATAAATAACAGGGACTTCTGGTATTTTATTTGTAATTATGAAATTATTCTCTTTATCTGGGATTTTATTGTTGAGGCAGGTGGAGGCGTAAGGACACCATCGTTAACGCGAGAGGTCGTGGTTCGATTCCCGTTCGAGGAAAATAAATATTTAATACTTTTATTTCCTCACCCTGGTAACTAGGCAAAGCACGGCGTTGAGTTTTACTACTCAATACGCAATGTCTCCAGAATTCAGCAAAAAAAACAAAAATTGTAACGGAGCTAATTGGAACGGAGTGTTAAGATACTTTAAAATTTCAAGCCAAGATACTCGTTTCTCAGTTTCTCTCTGCCAAAAAGACTTATATGAATCGGACAAATCGGACATTCGGACAAGTGATATAATACTATTTAAATGATAAAACAAAATTAAATCATAATTTATAATTATGATATATAGCTTATTCCTGATTTGAATAGTTTAAATGGAAATTTATAAATATTAACTTCAAGCACCTTTAACATCTAAATAATATTATTATTAGAATAAGCGTATTGAATATTATAGATGAAAACATAAAATAGATTATGACCAATCCTACTTCAGACAAATATTAAAGGCAAAAAATTATAAAGGAAAGCTTTTTCTTAATGGCAAAAAATATAAAGTAACATATTTCACATAACTGAACTTAGTAATAAATTTCTAAGAAAGAGAATATATAAGAAGAGAGGGGAATATATAACACTAAAAATCTTTAAACTGTGACTTATACTCAACACTGCTCTAACAAGGCAGTTATAAAACAAACAATTGAAAAAAAAAACAACAAAAAACTTCAAAATAAGAAAGACGAACTTATAGGCAAAGAGTAAAGAGTATGTATGCCAGAAAAGGCAAAATGAGCATGTATAACGCCTAAGTGAATATTAATAGGTGCTAAATGCTAAATTAGATTAAAGCAATAAAGGCTTAGTGAGTACCAGTAATGGCAAAGTGAATCCCAAAAAAGGTTAAATGAGCGCCTATCACGGCTAAGTGAATGTTAATAGAGGCTAAGTGCTAAGTTAGATTAGTCTAAGCTGAATTAGCTGTGACCTGTATAATTTGTTGTTGTGTTATCGCTTCCGTAGCTTGCGCTATGAGGCTGTTTAACGTCGCCTCGTCGAGACCGGCTGGGTTGTTAACCTTTTTTTAAATATTATGTTTTAATATATTTTAACAAAATATTTTTAGTTTATATATAAATAAAATATAAATAGATATTTAATATGTTTAAAACTAAATGCTTTGTCTCATTCTGATGTATAATCTAAGATACTGTAAAGTCTCATCTGAGACCGTTCAGTAGTTTTTGTGAAATTGAAAACACGCATCCTCCCAAACTTTCAAATTTATAATATTATCAAGTAAAATATACAAGTATTTATAAATTAATTAAAATGTACAGAAATACTTACGGTAAGTGTTAAAGGTCCGCCTCCAGTGGGCCCTTGTACAATAATAATAGTTTTTTGCATCATATTACCGGGTATATTTTGTGCTATGTAACTTAGACCTGTCAAAACACAAAATAATATGTTCTCTAAAAAGTACTGAAGAGTTTAAGCAATACAGCATGTTGTTGAGTCGCTATGACTATTGTACTAATTTCAGGATAAAATTAAATTAAAGTTTTAAGAGGTTTTTGAGAGTTTGGTTCTTTGTATATCGGTTGTGGGTTCGATTTCCACTTGAAAGAATTAATTATTTCGCATTTCCTCGCTTTGTAACAAGACAAAGCGCAGCCTTGAGTTCCGCCTCTTCACAGACAATGTTTCGAAAATTACGCGGTGCATAGAGAATGGAATGTTTTAACATTTAGTTCCCTTTGCCTGATATGTGTGGGATACAACTTGAATTTATTTAATTTTAACATACCTTGTGAAGCACTAGGTGTTGCAATTATTTGCATCGGTTGTTGAACAAATTGTGCAGTTTGTGATGTCACCGGTTTTTCTAGAATTAAATAGATAAAAATGTCATACGTATGCATAAGGAGTATTTCCATGCGGCCAGGTTCTCACAAAATTAAAAAGATAACATCTCAAATTTTATATATAAATTTGTAGTAATAGTGTAGTAACAGTTGTGAATATGAATAAATATACATAAATAAAATTCTACTTACCCTGTAATATAATCTGCCCTGCTTGCGATGCTATAATATTTTGCACGTCCATCGGTTGTACTTGCAACATTGGCTGTTGGACTTGCAGTGGTTGTTGTACCTTAATTAGTATTAATATTTTTTTCAGTATAACAGACGATATTCGTACTGTAACGTCACAATATTTATTTTCAATATTAATATTTATTAAACAAATAAATTACGTCACACTAAAAGAATGCAAGAGGTGAAAATAGGTCTGACCTTATGTGACAAGGGGTAGGAGGCTTTCTAAATTTTGCCCAGAGGGCACGTATGAAGAGTGGACGAGGAGAAAGAGATAAATAGAGATCGTAGCATTTTGTGCTCCGTTCTGTCTGACTACCCCGCTATGGAGTTAAAGATTTTTATGATTTTACCTTAACATTATAAATTAATCGGTCTCGAACTGATTTGAACTTCCATATAAACCTTTTACAACGAAATACCATATTAATATGACCTAAAGATATTGTAACAGTGAAATATAGATAACTTTACCTGTATAGTAGACGCTTGCATTTGTAAAGGCTGTTGCACTTGTAACGGCTGTTGCACTTGCAATGTTGGTTGTTGCACTTGGAGGGTCGGTTGTTGGACCTGAATTGTCATAGTTTTAGTAATAACTAAATAATTTATAAATTTAATCTTAAGCATCAACAATTAACATCTAAGCTTAAGCTTTAGCTCTTAAGAGCTAAATTTTACATTTCAGTAATATAATTTAGTACTATTTATAACGGGCAGAGTTATTTTAAATATATTTTTATATATTTATTGAAACCACCTTTAAAAATCTGTCGACAAATAAAATTATTAAACTTTTCTTATATTTCAAAGACATGTACAAGTATAAAGCTTCCGATTAAAAAAATGTATTTATCTCAATTCATTTGATTTAAATAGATCAAGAATACTGACCTGTAAAATAGGCTCTTGTATGATAACCGATGGATTTTCAGTTGCACTATTAACCAACACTGAAGAAGGCATCACTTCAACTGTTTCTTGTTTCGGCGGAAGCTATATAAATTTAAATAATTAACATATTAATAGATAAATACAACACACATTAAAAATTTAATCATATATAACGTACTAGTACTATATAACCATAGGTATGTTTAGTATAGTACAAAATTATGTTGCTTTAAATATAATTTAGGATTATTTTGTTCCTTAAATAATCAACCCTATAAGTATGAAAAATATAAGAAAAACCTTAGGCAATGGTCCTGTCAAAATAATCCCGCGGTGTCGCTTTAGGAACAGACATGGAAAAAATCATATAATTACTAAACTTAAAGTAATACTTCCGTTCAATATGTTTAACACATATGAGCTACTGACATTATGTTAACAATAGTAGTAAAACAATATGTTGTAATTTTTTTTATTTATATAAATGTAAATAAAAAAAAATTATATGTCTTTTGGAAGTAAAGTATACAAGGTATTTGCATTCAAACAAAAAATAGACAAAACAATTATTTTTCTTATGAATTTAACTTTCTCATAAAAAATATTTGCTTGTAATAAGTAATATACACAAGTCATATAACGAAGAATAATTAATAAAAAAATTAAATAAAACAAAAATAACAAGAAAATAAACCTATTTCAATACATACATACATAATATCAGTAGCTCAATATAATAAAATTATATATAACACTTACCAAATCATCCTCATCTTGTAGCGCTGACGCAGCGAGCGCCGCGTACAAGTTGGCAGCCGTCTTAGACACGCTCTCTTGTGGAGAATTACTCTGATTGGTTGATTTTATGTTAGTTTTTTAAGAATTTGAATTTGAATTAGAAAACAGATGTTTAGCTTCACGCTTTATCCCTGTATACCAGGGATGGGAGGGTAGGCAGAGGGAAGTACTTCGAGACATTGCGTGTAGGAGGCAGATCTCAATGTTACTTTTTGTCTTCTTATCATAGCAAGGAAACTAAAATAATTAATTAATCATAATACAAATATTTTTGTAAATAATTTAGTCATGTAATTTATCAACTACAATTAATTTATTGGCCTACAGACATAAATTTCATATCTACATTTTAAAAGTTCATAAATATAAATGGCAACATGTCTCTATATGTGGCATATCAATGTCAATATAAAAAATATAATATTGTTAAAAATATTAAATATTTTAAATCATCTGTATAAAAACATACCTCAGATTTCTCTTCAATCTTCAGTTTTTTGGTCGGCGGCTCCGTGTAAGAGTGATCCGTCACCACCGTTTCCACTAATTGCTCTTTCTCTTTTACAATACTCTGAATAACACTGGGCTGTTGTATAATCTGTGGTATAGTGGATTCATTTTTTATCTGTATCATTTGACTTTGATCGTTCTTTAACTGTATAACACCTTGCAATTGATCGCTTTTTAATTGTATTATCTGTCCTTGGTCATTTTTAATCTGTATCAATTGACCATGTTCGTTTTTGATTTGGAAAAATGGCGCCGAAACGGTTTCGGGATTTATTTGTATTAACTGGTTATTTTCTGCTTTAACTTGTACGATTTGTCCCGTTTCTGTTATTTGTATCGTCGGTGCACTTATCTGTTGCCCCATTTGAACGACTTGGACTGGTGGGTTAGATTTCTTCTCTAGAAGATCGGCGAGCATTTTGTTTTGGGCGGTCTTCTATAATTAGCAATAGAAATAAATGTGTCAGAGCAATGCCATGACAAATAAAAGAATTTCGTTTTAATTCATGACTAAAATGTTTTAAAAGTAAATAAATTATTTATATGAAATACATAGAAATTTTTTTTACCCCATAAATAAAATTTAAATAAAGTCAAATTCCAAAACAATTTTGTATGCATAATTTTTTACTCACAATTGTTAACTGCGCCTGCTCATCTATTTGAATTTGAACTGGTTCTTCTTTAGGCACTATAATATAAAACAAATTTGTTATTTTTTAAAAACAACGATTGCATTGTTAATATAAATACATATTTTAGCTGCATATCACAGGTGCAGTTAAAACACTCTATTTTCCACTTTCCACTTTTTTTTTAACATAGTGAAGTGAGTTGTGGAACTCAACGCAGCATTGTGGCTTGTTATCAAACCATGGAAGTGAAAATAATTTATTCCCTCAAATGGAACCCGCAATCTTCGCATTTTCACTCAGACGCTATGTCACCACAGTCTCTCCGTAATATAAATTCCATAAAAATATATTTCACTTACCTATGATTTCTTCATTAGAGTTTATTATCAACTGTAAAAAAAATAATAAAATGATCTTTAGTTCAAAGTACACATATTATTACTGTTTAAGGTAATTCTATATCTTTTTTTAAATCTTTACGCTGTATCCCGCAATATAGCAAGGTAAATAGAAAAAACCTATTGTCAGCACACTGCGCTCTTTACTATTTAAGTTTAGTAATATTTTGAATGGTGGAACCGCGGAATCACGCTTACTGTTATTGAATGCGTTCAAACTGAGGCCGTTCAGACTCAGCAACGACCGATAGGGGAAATCATTTATTTTGATTTGTGCTCTTCGGTAACAAGATAAACTCAACACGCATTGCCTCCAGAATTCAGCGGAAAACGAGCAACGGAGTATCTTAACACTAGGTTCCCTTTGCCTACCCTGCTGTGTGCGGAATACAGCGTGAAGCTGATTTATCTAAAAAAATAAAAATGATACAAATAACTCATACCTTATCACCGGTGGTCGTATTGCTTACACCACCAGGTATTATGGTAGTGCATTTAATTAACGCTTCGGGATCTACCTCCATGTTCTATAAAAAAAGAAACATTATATACTATTGCATATTTTGTATATATTTGAATTTAGGCGATAGGAGTGAATTACTTTTATTCTTAAGATAAAATCAAAATCAAATATATATTGTTTATCTATTAGTTTTTAATAAGGCCTTTACAATTAGCTTATTCATTATATTATTTTTAAAGTTTAGTATTTTTTTGAGCTTTAGTTATCTTAGCTTAAGCTCTTTAAAAAAATAAATAAATAAAAGTGAAAACCTTTTAGCATTCCATGGATTTATCATGCATTTACTCATTCCATACGGTCACTCATTCAAACAGTCTAAACAAACTAATCAAAAGAAAGAAAAAAGAAAAATCTTTCCTTCTAGATGTAACGACATTATTTTCTCCCCGATCGAATGTTGCGCAGAAGTTGATAAACATAAATACAGGGCGACCACGACACACTTGTTCACTTTGAAAAAAATAAGGTAAGACTTACTGTATTAGAATTCTGTTGAACAACAACGGTCCCAGCGGCCCCTCTTTGTAGATTTTGTTGTCTTTGTGCAACCTGTATATTGTTTAGAGATAAAATTAAAAATTGTATTATAATGACATTATATATTTTTTTTAACAATTAAAAATATTTTGAAACCTGACTGTAACACTTCATGGAATAACTATTTCACTTCCCCGGTCTGGTAAGAAGATAAAGCGCTAAACTCTAAACTCCAGATCCGGAGTTTCACCACTCAACATGCAATGTCTCTAAAATTAGGCGGAGCGTGGGCAACGGAATGTCTTGCATTAGGTTCCCTATTTCTACCCTGCTATATGCAGAATACAGCGTAAAAAT
Source organism: Heliconius besckei (assembly GCA_018249835.1). Taxonomy (NCBI): domain Eukaryota; kingdom Metazoa; phylum Arthropoda; class Insecta; order Lepidoptera; family Nymphalidae; genus Heliconius; species Heliconius besckei. The sequence continues at coordinate 5,973 of DWNA01000410.1, read as the reverse complement.
TAAAATAGTACATCATTTTTATTTTTTTCAAAAACACTAAACATTATTTGATAATTTCTATGGTGTTGATAACAAATAATAACTCAACAAAAAACTATGATTCAATGTGTCAAATAAAAAATATATTTCAATTAAAACCAAAAAATAATACAACAACTACGAGAAACTTATTAACAATCTACATTTCATAATGGTTTTACTATTAATATAATTCAATATTAATATTTTTGTCATATTTTTCATGCCTACAATTTTTTTTTTCATGCCTACAAGCTCGCATGCCAATAAATGAATGAATGAAAAAAATATATAATTATCCAAATGTTAGTTGTACATTATTTTGACATGCTACTAGAAATAAAAATATACGATTTTTTTTATTATCCAATTCATGCAATCTGTTATTTTGCATACAAAATAATTTTTTTTTTATTACCAGAAACTCGAATGGTTTTTGCAATATTTTATCTCCTTCCTGAATTCCTTTTTAAAATATTTAAATTTAAATGAAAATTCCTTTTTAAAAATATAAAAACGACTAAATATCTAAATATCTGTGTATGTATATCTGTCTTATATAAATATTCAATTAAAAAACTTACATTGTATTTTAGACCTTATAACTCATCATTTTGACAATTTATTTAATCCAAGTATAAAAAACCTTAGAAGGATTTTTTTTAATGTACATGTTGTTGTAATTACAACCATAGTTTGTTTAAGAAGAAAGAAATATTTTATTAAGTTTTTAAAAAATCTTATAAAAAAACACCATATTATAACAACTTTAGTATTCTAACCTTGTAATTCATCTTTACCCAAAAAAATATAATAACCCTTGAAAATAAAGTACATAAATTGCATAGTACTAATCATTTATACCCTTTATCAATACAGACTGTTATATAGTACTAATAAGTTTTTTTTTATGTCAGATAAAATAATAAGTTTATTCTAATACAAATCACAACAACGCCAACTATATAATATATATAATATAAATATGCCTACGCCACATAACCTCTGCCTATCTATAATGATAAAAAAATAACAAAAAACAAAATTCATAAGAATTGTTAACGTATGACTTAATTTTGTCAGTTACCAAGAGGTTTGAATTCCCCTGCGTTTAAAATTTTTCATACGTTTTCTAACAATATTTTTAACTATGTGAAATAACACTGAAAAAATGGCAAACATAAGAATTTAAAAGAAAATCAATCAACGTTAGTACTGTTAGTATGCAACTTACTTGTACTTGCGGCGGGCTTACTTTGTGTGCTAACAAATGTTTTATAAGGGACGTGTTGTTCACGCCAATGGTCACCGGTTCGAGAGCTTGCGATAGATGGGGATGTGGTTGAGTTTGTTGGACCTGTGGGGTTTTAAATACTTTTATATTTTTATCTTTACGTTAAAGCGAGGAATTGAAAATATTAAATAACCACAACCAAGTCGTGCGCTAGTGCCCCTGCGCTACGACGGCATCTAAAACTAAATAAACTATATGTCCCTCTCATATTTTTTATAAGATAGAAATATATGACAGAGCTATATAATTAAAGGCCGCCCTCCAACCAGGTGGACCGACGATCTTAAGACAGCGGGAATTCGCTGGGTTCAAAGGGCGCAGGACCGGACCGAGTGGCGAGAATTAGGGGAGGCCTATGTCCAGCAGTGGACGTTGAAAGGCTGATGGATGGATGGATATAATTAAATTAGACTTATAAAATATTACCGCAGGCTGTGAAACAACTACAGGCTTCTGTTCGACAACGACCGTTGGCTTGTTCGTTAACTGCGCTTTTAGTATCGGCGAGGACGGACCTAATAAAAAAAAATAGTATAAGTTATATGTTATACCTAGAGATAAGGCGGCGTTGTTTTACGCCAAATAGCCTTGTGGCTATAGCTGTGTAGCTTCACGCCGTTTCCCGCACACAGCCAGGTAGGCAGAAGGAATCCAGTGTTAAGACACTCCGTTTCCCACTTTCTGCCAAATTTTTGGAAGCATTGCGTGTTGAGTGGCAGAACTCAACGCTGCAAAAAATAGTCACACAATTTCACTTATTCCAACTAATAATATAAAAGTGAAAGTTTATTAGGATTTTTGTTCCTTTTTCACTAAAAAATATTTAATGGATTTAGGTAATTAATTTTCACAATGAGAGAAACACAAAAGGTATAATTTATATAAATATCTAATATAATTTAGTTATAATATAAAAAGGTTGAGCAGGCGAAGCCGCAATTCACATTATTATCTTTATCTCTCATATAAATTTTAATAACAATATAAGATAAAATAGCATATACATACCAACTGGTGGATTAGTTCTATTAGCTAAATTCTTAGCTCGTATACCAATGTACACGGTTTGAGATTCCCCTGACGCGTTCGTTATTGTATTGGGACCGACGGTACCACCGAAAACAGTTCTGTTGAAAGTAATGTATTTAAATATTAAGAAAATTTAGTTAGTAGTTTAGTTTTTTTTTTGTTTTAAACTTGTTCATAGATATCCATGTCAACACACGTTCTCTGAATCTAATTCACTAGAGTCGCGTCTCTATCTATACAAAATAAATATATGAAAGCGACATATCTTCCCGTTATTTCTTCGTATTGAGGGGAAATTTATGAATTTTTTATTTAGTAAAGTACAAATTTAAATGTGCCATTTGAAAAGGTAAAATAGAAATACGTAATTAAGCAAAGCTTATAACTTTATCGAAGATTATAAGATAGAGTAAGTGTTTAGTAGTTTTAGTATAATGTAATGGCGTGTAGTGGGTACCTGACGAGTCTGGGGAAGTGGGCGGCGGGCACGACGCCCTTGCGCGCCAGCTTGGCGCAGCAGGCGGCGTACTGGCGGTGCAGCTCGGCCGCATCGCACGCGCCGTTGTCGCCGCCTGGCAGCGGCGCGTACGTCGCGCGCAGCCACGCCAGAGCGAAGTGCTCGTTCTCCTGCCAGCGTCGTCACACATTGCTTTTAACTTAGCAACATTTTATGCTTCTTGTAGTTAAATTAGATTTAACAAATTGTATAATAATCATTATAATGAATTTTATCGACTTTTTTTAGTTTCATACTGTACCAGAAGAAATCGAATTTTATAACACTTCACTCCTCACGCACAATTTTCTAGATGTTGAATTCTAAGAAAATCCAAATACATGTGTCCACATATACTAGAATCTTTGCAACTAACATACTATAGAGAAAAAATTGTGAAGCTGTCTTTTATATATTATGGTATACCTCAAGGACAGTTTCAAAACCGTAACCAAATCCAGTATAAAAGTTAGGAATAATTACAAGTATGGGGAGTCTAAATGAGACTTGTAGACAATATAAATGTGTTTTGTATTAACCAGATAAAAAGTGTTATTTATTTCAAAAACACAAACCGCTATTTACCTGAACAGTCCTCTGTTGTAAATGCGATTGTTGCAGTGGCGTCATTGGCGCTGGTGCTGGACTCGGGGACGGCTGAGCTTCCACTTTAGGTGGCGGTGGCTGTGGCTGAAATAATTATCATTATTTTTCTTTGTATATAAATCTTATAATATCTTCTCAATCGTATACTATCTTTGTATATAAATATGATTGTAATATATTACTTTTTCCTAAAATTATGCAAAATAATACGAGGGTCTATAAATGTATGTTTCTTCCAAATGATTCCCCAATCCTATGTCCTAATGGTCCTATTGCATCAGTTGTAACTCAATACACTATTAATTTGATACACAATTTATTGATAAAATTGATAAACTAATAAATATAGTTAAAATTATATGACTTAAGAACACGCAGTTGATTGTACGGCTGTATGCGAATTAAGTAAGAAATATTTATAGGAAAGGGAACTTAACTCCACGCTATTCTTTGTTACCAGAGCAAAAAATTTAAATAGCGACAGCCTCACATGAAATAATGAGTGATAATGTTGTGTGATTTTGTAACATATATATATTACCTGTGCAGGCTGCACAGCAGGGCGTTCTTCTTGCGCAGGCGCAGCCAGCGCGCCGGGACCGCTCACAGTCTCCACCACGCGCATTAGTATACACGCGCGGGGGCCGTAGCTCTGTGCCTGAGGGAGAGGAGATTATACAAATTCAAATTATTCTTTATTCAAATAGGCAATATTATAAGCACTTTTGAATCGTAGAAAGAACATATGAACAAAAAGCTACCACCGGTTCGGAAGGCAGTTCTGCTGAGAAGAGCCGGCAAGAAACTCAACAGTTGCTCTTTTCAAAATCAAATTACATTAGCTGGCAGCTATCCTGCATTACATTCAATAGACATTAATTCCATACATGCTTATCCTCTAAATATTCTTGAACAGTGTAATATGCTTTACTTGTAAGAATTTTTTTTACAGATATTTTAAATTTTTGTAGTGGCAAACTAAGAATACACTGCGGAATTATATTATATACACGTATACTCAGACCCATAAAGGATTTATTAACTTTTTGGAGGCGAAAACTTGGTGTAACAAGCTTATCTTTATTTCTCGTTTCTATCGTATGACTATCGCTATTTTTTCTATGACAATGTATATTTTGTCGGACAAAGAGAATATTATAGTATAGAAATTGGGAAGCAACTGTAATAATACCTGCATCTTTGAAAACATCTCGCAGAGAATCTCGAGCTCTTAGATTATAAATATATCTTACGGCTCTTTTTTGGAGAATAAATATTGAATTGATATCTGCAGCACTGCCTCATAGCAGCATTCCAAAAGATAAAATACTATGAAAATAGCTAAAGTAGACTAGTCGGGTTGTGTTAACGTCCGTCATTTGTCTTACTTTTTTAATTGCGAACGCGGCAGAGCTGAGTTTATCCGCAAGTGCTTCCAGATGAGCATTCATGTACTACCTAGACACACAACAGACGAACATCAGATATAGATAACGCCTGAAACGTATATCATTACCTAACTTTTTCAATTTAAAAGAAGAAACTGTAAGTGGGTTGTAATGGCAAATAAATTCGAGAAGGGGTGGAGTTTTACATCTAATTTTTACCTATGTCTTTGAATACATGGTCAAGTCAAAAAATAGTTTAGGATAAATCGCACCTTTAGAATTATAGAGACCTAATTCAAAAATGTCAAGTTTTGGGAAACGTCGATTAAAGATTTGTACAATTACGTTTTTGTACAAAAATTAGGCTTACAAAATGATTTTAGATGATACAGTAGTAAATATTTTTTTCATTATTTTTTTATTTATTTATCTATATCATTTATGGTAAAATAAAACAAATGGTATAATATAAATATATTTTTTTTCATATTTCAAAAAAGATGTCGATATTAGGTCTATGTAGTATTAAAGTAGCAGTTTTTTTAAAAGACTCTTTTATAAATAAGTCTCTTTATTTCTAAATACTCGGTCAAAATTTTATATTTTTCATTAAAATGTCAGTTTATTACTAAATTTTATAATATTTTTAGGGTTTGTGTTAATATAAAAGATAATAAAAAAAGGTTTATTACAAAGTAAACTTCTTAAATAATATCCGTCCAGAAAAAAACATTGCAATCATAGGTTTTTATTTATTAATTCTACATCACAGGTTTTAAAGTAAATTAAATTAACACCGCTTAACACAACTTCTAGCCTTTATATCTGTTTACAATAATATCACAATGTTAATCAAATTTAATTATTAATAAAATATTAGGTAAGTCCTCATTATTCAGTCTTAACTAAACTAAAAATAATGTAAAATAAAAATAAACTCTTAAAATTTTTAATAAAGTAGTAAATTACTCTGGATTTCCAATTCCATATTACGACAAAGTGAGAAATCTGGGTTTTACCTTCGACAGCAACTTGACTTGGGCATCACATATTAATGATCTTAGTAAACGTATGCACTTCTCTTATCATTCTCTGAAGCGTCTCCAATATTTCCTCCCTCATAAAACAAAAATTATGCTTGC
>DWNA01000409.1:0-24187 GCA_018249835.1 Heliconius besckei | reverse complement strand
AAAAACAAACAAGACTAGTACACACATAAAATACATATTAAAGTAACTAAATTTACAACAAGTAAATATATTTTCTCTAAGGAAATACGAGTAGGTACATAGAGTACTAAAGCTTCCTCTAGATATCTGGTCAGTGTACTCTAAAATGTGCATAAATAATGAACCAGCATGCTTTCCTAGATATTACATGCGGGGACACGTCCACCGTATACATCCTTTGTAACTGCATAGAATGTTTTGGTCACATGGAAGGTACTCGGTACTGATTTTAAGCGTATGCACTAAATTTTAAATATTTAACTAAACATCACTGGACCTTACTTATTATTATAATTTTAATAAATAATTTCACTTAAGTTCTCAAGAATAAAATTAAAATCATGATTAATATTTTTGAACTAGGAATTGAATTTGTGTAGGAGATCATTAACACTAGGTTCCCAGGTTCTCTATGCCTACTCTCGTATGTACGAGGTTCTGCATGAAGTTAAACAAATAATTAAATTAGTAAGATTTATTAGTGTCGGTCACTCTCCTCCACTTTCCGTCATTTTTATGCCGCAACGAAGAAAGAAAAATAATTAAAATATGGTTATTAGTTATACGAGTATATGAACGAGTACCTACCTACAATAAAAATTATATCAGAGAATCGTATCTACAACCATTTCGGGAATAATCAATCATTGTACCATTGCGCATGATGGCTTTGAAAATTTATAGAAATAAAATAAATATTCACCTAGATCACAATCCAGGCAATCTTGTGTCTTCTGCACACTAGGTCCTATACACGGTTGCCCTCCATTCAAGGGTCGTGGTGCTGTACAGCTTCTTACTCTGCGTCGACCTCGTCCACTGTCACTGACTTGGCCACCACAGAAACAGTCGCCCCACGCTGACCATGCCGTCCAACCACCGTTTACTGTTTAAGTTATTTATTTATAATGGTCGTAGCTTTAATTGCGTGCATTATTTTCCTCCTTCTTAACTCATATTTTTGTTATAAATAATACATAGGAATATAAATGTATACAGATGATAAAATTCTAGTACCTACTCTCCAACATGTCATAAAGGAAAAATAAAGCCGGCCATTCAAACAGAGCCGAGTCTGCACAATAGAAATAATGAATTCACAACGGACGAATTGAAATGCAATATTAAGTTACAGAACTGGCGGACTACTTGTTGGGAACTTACGACGCAGGTACCACTATATAAGTATACCTTTATATACTTACTGTATAATAATATCAAGATTTAGTAAAAGCTCCATATGTGTAGTATAATATATATTTTTTAGTTTCAAGCTTTTAGCAAGGTAAGCAGAAGGATACCTAGTCGTAAGAAAAGCTGTATTTGTATTCCCCATTTTCCGCCCTATTTTCTATTTTCGTTGAGTGACGTAACTAGAGGCCGTGCTTAGTCTTATTATTAGAACGGGTTAATAGAAATAATTCGTTCCCCAATGTTGGACCCGAACCCACTACTGTTGCATTTACTGCCCACTTTGTGTATGTGCTATGTATATTAAGAAATTATTAGGAAGGCAACAAACTTTTATCAATCTTATATTTTTAAACTGTTTTTTATTTATAACATTAGTAGTTTTTATATATATATTTATTCATTTTATTAAATTTAAATAAAGGCATTGTACCATTTAAATAAAGGTAAATTAAATAAAGTTACGAGTACTCGTATATACATATTTTGTACACTGCTTTTTAGTTGATACATAAAGTTAATTTAACAAGTACTACGTCGACTATAAAAATTTTAATGTAGGGCAATTTAAATTCAGCTCAAAATAAACATATATTTCACAAAAGACTTACCAAACACAGTTAGCAGCGCTGGCTCGGACATCCTCTTCCCGGCGAGGTTCTCCGCGACGCAGGTGTAGTTGGCCATGTCCTGCAAATTGTTGCCTGTCTAGACTTGGATTTTACTTTATATACTAACGTAATTTGAATATTAACTATCTTACATTACTATTTTTGAGTTAATATTGTGAAAAGCTTTAGAACAGTGATATAGTTAAACTGGAAATAGAATTGAACGAGAAAGACCTTCCCTTAAATTCTTTAAAAAGCAATTAAAAAAACTAATGTTAATAATCAACATGTAAAATTCAATAATTAAGACCGCGGTGGCGGAGAGGGACAATCGAGTCACTGTAAACGCGGCAGTTGTGGATCTGATTCCCACACCCACACGAGGAAATGAAATATTTTCATTTATTCGCTCTGGCCACGAGGCAAAGCGAGACCTCTTTACCAGAGCAAGTTGACACGTTAACCTCAAGAATTTATAGGAATGTGGGAAACGGAAGTATCTTAAAGGAGAACGGAGTATCCTAACACTAAGTTCCTAGGTTCTGTCTACCTCTACCTTGTGCGAAAAACAGCTAGTAGTAAAATTAAATAAGTAACTCTCATCGTCTAAATAATACAAAACTTTCTTAAACCATAAAGAAATAATATGATTAATTACCGAGTTCACGCAAGAATGGTAACGAAAAATCTTAGATTATAATTTTCTTCGAAATAAAAAAAAACATTAACAAAAATTACTTGAGGTTAAGATAAAATTTAGGATCTGCCCGTAGTGTGTTTTATCACTGACAAAAACAATCGATTTCCTTTTCACAATCCTTACCAATAAAGTAGCTTGCTTGATGACCAGATCACCTTCCTTGGATATTTGGACATTATCATCCACCGTAACTGGAGCTCCATTCTTCAACCAGTACAATTGTGCGAACGGCGCAGCTTGTGGTGGTTCACACCTGAAGGCTACCGGCGCATACTGTTTCGCTAGTTGAGATTGTGGGGCCACTGAGAAGTGCTTCTTTATATCTGTATATATTCATTTTGTTTTCATATCATATATAACAAATTTAGAGCAATTGTGAAAATGTAAAAATAGTTTTGCTAACATGTGATAAAATAGTGTTTACATAAATTATGAACGTAAATCTTTTTTATATTTTCGTGGATAGAGATACCTTTTGATTACAACTTCGATCTTTCCATTCTATCATTTATTAGCATTCAGTAGTAAAATCCATCACTACACTCTATCTAATTAGACCACAGTAACTGTATTTATATATAAGTAATAGATATAAATTTTACATTATATACAATTTGAACTGTCAGTCAAATCAGTCAGATAGTCAGTCTAATGGCACAACAACGTCATCAAAGCAAATGTCAGCTTAAAAAAACTAAATATTCCTTACAAGATTAGACTGAATTTGTTTTAATACTATTACCATAAAGAAGTTCAAAGTATCTTGTTAATTAGATTAAGAACATACTTAGTATTGACTTACAGGCTAGTTCTATAGTGGCTGGCTGACTCCGTATCTGCCCTCTACTGGTCCAAGCGAAGCAGGAACACTGATATTTGTCACTCCCGAAATACTCCTCAACTTGCTCTCTCGTCACTTTGTATTCACCCTCGATGATACGAACCCCGGTTTGCGGATCAACGAATTCGAAATTTAAGGCTTGTGTTTTAACACCATTGCATTTGAAGTATACCTAAAAAAGTATATCGAAATGTGCTTTTAGTCCTATATAACTTTCTAAAAAAAATGGACTATCTCTTTAATGGAAATAAAATATCTTAAATCACAACCAAAAAACATTAACATAATGATAAACTTGAATTACATAACTAGAGTGAATATTTTTTCGGGTGCGGTGTATTTTAAGTAATTGTCTTTGTGCCTCTGACTTAACATTACTTCTATTAAAAAATAGCAAATCAAAAAATATTATTTTATCTTTTATAATAGTTAGTATAGTTTTCGTTTCAATTCAGTCGTTATGCTATTTACTATCCAAATGACTTTATTAACTAAACTTATGTAAATAAAAAATAATTTTAGATAAATTAATGAAATATACTCCTAATGAAAAAATATATATGAATAATGAAAAATACTAGTATCTGTAATTTTTCTTTATTTTATTTATTTTTTAAAGAATACTTTGGAAACTGTTTAGATTATGTGTGATGTTAAATATAACAATAGCTTAGCAATAGTTAAGTCATTAGAAACCTTATCTTTCATTGTTCTTATAAGGCTTTTCTTTTTTACAAAGAAACAGTACAAAGTAAATACTGTGTAAGAAGATATTTACAGGGACTAACATTTTCTGTATATAAATTAAAACATCAACAGAAAAATGTTGTAATGGCAGGATTGCAATGCAAACTACGCTAGAGCAGCTAAGGGAATGCCCATGGAATCGGAAGCCTAGTCATTTCCCGATTATAAAAATGAAGTTACATAATGTCAATATGAAAGTTGTTAATTGTCTAAATAATTGAATATTCCAATAACTTACTTCTAAAGCGTTTGCCGCACGACATTTAAGTGTAGCAGGTTTGTTTTTAACGACATAAGTATTTTCCGGCTCCAAAAGAAAAACGGGCAAATTATCTTTTGTTGTGTGCAAAGGTATTTTATCATCTACCGGTATAACATCTTGAATATTACTCCTTGCTGTAACTACATCTGGTGAGTCCTTATAATTAGTTTCTTTATTCTCGTAATCATAATCTAAGTAAGAATGTTCATCTTCATCTTCTTCGTCTTCATCGTCTATTTCTTCATTATTTGGAAAAACAGGCGGTAAAAAATAATCTTTCGCCTCATTGTGATTCATCAATAAATCTAGAGGTCTATTCCCATCTTGATTTGTTTCTGTTAAACTATCATCTGATCCTAAAATATATCGGACCATGTACACATTTGTACTCGTTTATATTAATTAGGACTACTAACAAAAGTAGAAGATTTTAAAGAATATTTCTATTTAGAAGAGAAAATGAAAAATTTTAATATTATTCTTGAATAATAAATATTTCATATAGATTTAAACTATTTCAAATAAATCATAAAACATTCCAATGATATACTTATTCGCAAAATAAAAATAAAACTTACTTTTTAAAACATCTTCTCCACACGTCCTCGTCGCCAAATGTATCTGAATTATGAAGAAACACGTCCAAAGATGCACTTCCATTTATACACAGATTCCGCAACAAACAAATTAATAGACAAATATTTGTTTGGGTAACATTTTGTTCCATAACTGATATAACGAATTTACATTTTATTATATCCGATCACTTTAAAATACCTTTTATTAACTTCATAAAAAAAAATATATATTTAACCAACATCAAAAATATAATTAACGAAAAATTCCTAAATCGTAAATACAGACGTAAAAGTTATAACATTACGATTTAAATCAGAAAAGGTGTTATCACGGCGACGGTTGGCATCCAACTAAATAGGGGATGAAGGGTGAATGAAAACAAACTCTTGTAAAGTTTCAACGCATGCGTATTAACGTATACAGCCTTGGGAATAAAGTTGGGAGAGCAATGAATGTTGATGAATCGGTATTTAAAAGCTTTAGGGTCATTAGGGCGCGATTGATGGAATGTTTTATTCAGATTTGTGCCGTACTTCACTTGAGTATGTATTTAAAATGTTTCATTTTACTATCATTTGGGGATGTATGAATGTTGTGAAAACAAAAGCTTGCTTAGTGTCTTCTTGTGTTGTAGATGTTGTAGTGGGATTCGAAGTTCTTGTTTTTTTTCATATTCAAATAATTAATTTAATTAATTTTTAGTGTGGCTTTATATGACTATTGATTTGGTTCAACTGCTTCAGCGATTATATTTAGTAATTATATTTTTTTTATAAATGTATCGACGTCCACAGGCAAAATTAATAAGCCAAAAATAAGTTAATATATTTCAAGATGTTGTAATCACTATAATTATTGAAATAATTCAATTGTTTAATACATAGGTAAGTAAGTATTCGTAGTAAGTATTCGTAGGTGGCAAGATATACTTTATAAAAGAATGTACTGTAATTTTTTCTTTATTGTTTACAATTTTTATATATATTTGTCATTTATTGGGGATTAACATATGTTCCAGAGAAAAGTTGTTGACCGTTGACAAAAATGAAGTATAAAAATGGATGATCCGCTTTGAAAAATGCCACTGGTTGAGCTAATTTTGACGTCATTGTGCCTAGAACAATATATAATAAATAAAACAAAAAGACATATTGAAAATAAATAGTATTTAAAAATGAACACTAACAGTCGGAATCTATAAGTAATTCTTCAATCAATAAAATCTTTACCAGGTACCCTGCATAAACTATTACTTAATCCTAATAAACTATTGGCTTGTTTATTTTCTTTTTAGTTTTATGCAGTCGGAGTTTTTGTTTTTCAAAATATTTTTTTATTCAGTGTTCGTTACTTACCAGTAGCGGCTCCAGCTTCAGTTCCATACTCGTTGACGTCAATGTAAGCTTTATGTTTGGACTTCGAAACAAACAGTGTTTCATCTCTCACTATTTTAACAAGTTCAGATTGACGCGCATCAAACATTTTTTGTATACCCATCTAAAATAAATGAATTCTTAAATATATTTACAGATTAATATATAAAAACTTGTGTAGTATATCATGCTATTAATAGAAAAATACTAGAGCTATTATACGAATTAAAATAGCATCAAGAAAAACTTTATACACTTTAAAAGGCGTCGAAAGCGGGTAACTGCGCGACATGTTGTGGGTTCGTGTCCCACTCCAGTAATTGAAATATTCAATATTTTCATTTCGCACTCCCTCCAAAACTTAACGGAAAATTAGGGCTGGAGTGATTTGACACTATGCTGCTTTACATACATCCAAAAAAAAACTCTATACACACCTTCTGATACATTTCGTTTAAATTCAATTCCGTCTCGATTTTAAATTTCGGCATAATTATTTGTGTCATTGTAGGCCTCATATTAGTCATTGCCGCGTCCAACACTTCAGGTGCTATTTTCAACTGGCTTAGTAGAAGCGGCAAGCCTGTACGACTTGTTGGTAATACTATCATGAATATAGCCCTCTCCCATTTATAAGGAATCTTTATTAACTGTAAGATTTACATAATACAATTTATCATATTTAAATATTTCTAAACTCAGTATAGTTTATAAGACTACACTAATTACCGTGTGATTATAGGTCTATACCATTTGGGAGTGCACCCCTCTAAAAAATGTGTGAGATCTGGATCTTTTTCTTGATCCTCATTCCTTGCAAGATGCTTATCTTGTACAGTACATGCATTAAATCAGAATTGTACATTTTCTTCTTTTTAATTTATTATATGTACATTTCGTAAATAACACTATTTTAGCACGATAAGCAAAGAGTATTATATAATGTTTTAACACTTCTGAATCTACTTATTAATGTTATGAAGAGTGAATAAAAATAGAAACACGCCCAAGGAGGTTTCAGGTACTAGTTTCATAGTTGTAGGTCAACGGCAACGTGACTTATAAAAGTTTCTTGAAACCTTCACGCGATCTTGAGATATATATGATACATATGGTCTTGACCACCGAAAAGAGTCTCGTGAGAGTGACATAAGAGAAGAAAATACAGAACAATAAAAAATATATATATTCTAACTTACTTCAGCTCCTAGAGCCTCACTTTTAGTATAATTATAAAATCCTGTACGAGTCATCATTGTTAATATTTTAAAGGAATTTGGACCGTGAAATTTAACACTTTGGATCTTTTCAAAAGCATTATTCCATTTACCCTGTAATTGGAAATTTGTATATTCGATTCTCGTAAGTTTTTAAAGCTAAACATTAAACAAACAAGCATTAGGTGTAGTAAGCATAGATCTTTGCTAATATTTACTGCAGGTATTATTTAAAACTTACGCTAAAGTATACTGCATTAATGATTATCATGGAGGTCGTGGGCAATATGTCAGCTGGAGTTATTATATTTTTTATTACACTGTTGGTTTGAAGTGATACCTAAAATATTAAATGTTTGTCAATATACAAATATATAACGTCATTACATCGTAAAAAAGTGAATAAATAAAAAAAATCGATCTTGTTAGTTACTTGTAGTGAACGCGATGTTGCCTATTAGAAAATTATGTAATTTATAGAGATAAGAGTGCAACTGTTAACACGACGATTGTGGGTTCGTTTCTTTATATTCCCAATTATTTTCCCAAATATTTTCCATTTCCCAATTGCATTAGACTTACTTTTTAAAACTCTTTGTCTTTCGAATAGTCTTGTAGCGACGTCTTTAGGAAAAACTTACCCAAGAATTTATCTCCTGCGCTGCAAATATAGGATATTGAAAATCCAGTTTTTCCGCAGAAAAATCAAAAATTTCTCGCGCTTGATCACTAAACGTTTTTTGTAAATGAGTTTTAACTGATATGTAAATCTTGCTGGCGATATCCAACTTAACACCCGGAACATACTTCAAATATGCTATTATTGGCTTAAAATCATTACCGATCTGGAACAAGTATTAGTGAACGTTATAGTTAATAGACTAGGAGAATGGACACGCTTGCTTCACGCTGTTTTCCGCACATAGCGAGGTTAGCAGAGAGAACCTGAGAACCTAGTGTTGAGACACTCCGGTCACCTTAATTCGGTTTTTCCTTTTCCATCAAATTCTGGAGACATTACGTGTTGGGTGGCGGAACTTAAGACCGCGTTTAACCTCGTTGCGTAAGCGAGAAATATAAATATTTCATTATTTCTTACTTTTTGAAATATATTTTTTTAGCTCTACGTTGAATCCCGCATATAGTAAGGTAGGCAAAGGGAAGATCTAGTGTTAAGACACTCCGTTCCTAATTTCCAGCCGAATTTTCGAGGCATTACTTATTGAGTGAGAGAAACCAGCGCCGCGATTTTGCCTTGATACCAGGAAGTGATTATATTACACATTTTGTTAGTTGACGCGTGTTTTTTATAAAAAATATTTTAAAGAAAGTGATAAATGCTTTAGAAAAATAAAAGTTATGTTCTATATTACCAAAGATCTTTTTGTTACTCCAATAGCAGTAAGAAGTTCTTCTAGGGTTGCTCCTTCAGCACCAAGAGCCAATTTAGCAAGCGGCATTAATACTGATATTGGTGAACAAATCGTGTTGTCATTTGGTGTAGAGAGTGCACTATGCTTAAATTGAAATTATTTTTTAAGTTCGCACTGTATTCCGCACAGGGTAGGCACAAGGAACCAGGGAATCTAGTGTTAAAACACTCCACTCCCATTAAGGTCGTTCCCAACTTTAGCATTAGTTATATAAAATAATACAAAAATAAGTCGTGATAGATTGTGACAATCCTAAAATTGGTACGGAATCATCGATGGACTAATCCGACTCGCACTTAACAGGGTTTTTTTGTTGGTAACAGAAGGTTTTTATAAGCCTAATGAAAGAATACAACTAATTACATATTTTTAAATATTTACATTCACCTTTCTATTTCTTTATTACCTAAATTATCTTTTTCGTCATATTTAGGTATATCACATTCATCACTTACCACGAAAAATGATTTTCTAAGACTCCCCCTAAAGTCTAAATTTTTATTATATTTCCTCCATTGCCCACTAGAATCGTTATACCAGATTACAGAAGCACGATTGTGTTTCTTTGCTGATATTGTGATTACTGTAATTAACACTACTAAAGCTAAAAATTGATTCAGAAATAATTTTAATCGCATCGCAATTAGTCTATAAAAAAAAATTTCAAAATCGGTTCACCCAGTTAAAAGTTATGAGGTAACAAACATAAAAAAAAAAAAAAAAAAAAAAAAAAAAAAAAATAAAATTTAAAACCTCCTTTTTTTAAAAAAATCAGTTAAAAAAAAAAAAAAAAAAAAAAAAAAAAAAAAAAAAAAAAAAAAATACAGTCGAATTGATAACCTCCTTTTCTTACAAAAGTCGGTTAAAAATGACGAATAATAATATTTTATATTTTACTGTACACGCTTTGGTACTAAGGCAAAGCGTTAAGTTCACAGAGTTTAAGCCTTAAGAATTCAATAGAAAGTGGGGAACGAAGGGCCTACCTAAGTCGTAAAAAAAGTTATCAAAATCGGTTCACCCAGTCAAAAGTTATGAGGTAGCAAACATAAAAAAAAAATACAGTCGACTTGATTACCTCCTTTTCTTACAGAATTCGGTTAAAAATAAAAAAAAACTTAGCTAAAAAAGATCGATATTTACATGTAAATGTTATTTTCATATTAACTGATATAAGATTGGTTCATTATAAAAATAGGAAAAATAATTTTCTTCTTGTCAACTACACAAAGTACTATATCTACGAGACCACAAAAATATTTCAGTTAAGTCATTGTTAATTTCATGGCTTTCACGTAAATAATTAAAATCATAAGTAATTAATGCACACAACTATGTATATGAATAGCGATTGTTAATTCGTGTGGAAATGTAGTTAATTAAAAGAAAAAAAGTTTGACGCAACATTCGATGAAGAAATGATGAACACAAATTAACACATAATATTCCAAAATTTTTTAGCCCAGATAACTTGAAAATGGCTGTCTTTGATAGTTTGTTTGGGCAATGAAGTCTATTATATATATCTGATAATCAATATAATTCTTTAAGTACACCTATCCCCCGTTTTACACGGTACTTTTTATACACGTTTTCGCTTTTACACGGTTTTCCAAATAAGTTTTTTTTTGTTTTTATCGCACTCTACTAAATGCTACTATGATTGAACACATCATTATTTCTCATCATCATTGATAAAATAAAAACAGTATTTCCGTAATATATTAACCTGTCAATGCATATTTTTTTTCTGTGTCCACCTAAAATTATTTTAAAAAATCACAACTGTTAAATAGCAAAATTATGCATTTTTTGCAAGTTTTTCGATTTACATGGTTTTGACTTGAAAATTTTTAATTTTCTATTTACACGTTTTTCTCAGGAACGTATCTACCGTGTAAATCGGGGGATAGGTGTAATGTCATGTAAATTATTATATGATCCTAGTTCATTAAAGTTAATAATATATCTTAATCATCATTTTTAGCTTTCTTTCAAAAATGTCAGCCAAGTTGTAATATTATTTTTTTTATTTATTTAGTGTACCGTAATAATTTTAATTTATTTAATCTTCAATATTTCTATTTAACCTATATTGTAAATGCCAATTCAGGCTATATATCTTCTCTGTGGTTTACACTTGACATTGACATATACGCTTTGTTTTTTGCTTTGGTTTTCGGTGTATTGATCAACCCTTAAACAAAAAAAACTGAAACCTAAAACGGGTGATTTCTGAAAGAAAAAGATCACTAAAAGGAAAACAATCAATAAAACATAAGCTTCCAACAATTAAAGAGTATTTAGCAGTATGATACCAAATGAAATTTTCGCCGAAGACATGATGAGCACTGTGATCCGATATGGCCTATACATTGGCGCAGCTTTTCAGTTGATTTGTCTGTTGGCGTGCGTAACACTAACTGATGAACAAAGCGAAACTCATCCATACGAAAAGGTACACATGTAAATTAATAATGAATAAAAAAACTTCATTATGTTCCTTTAATTTCAACACAAACATAGGATTTTTTTTTAACTTACTTTAATTTTAGGCCTACACTGATAGCGATGAATGTAGCTCGGAACAATCATCACCTGGTCATCGAGCCACTGTTTCCCGAGCCAGGCGTCACGACAAAAAGAAGCGACGTTAAATAAAACATGGATAACTTTAAAAATTCTTTAATCGTAATTAGAATCTTAGTGTTTACTATATTTAAGCAAACTTCTATTAACTATATTTTACTAATTTTTAACTAATATATGTGAAATTGACGCAGCCTTGTAGTTAATGAATACTTTTTTTGTTAAAATAAATTAAAAGGAATATTGATACATATATGGAATATTTACTTAATCTTCTATCAGAATTTGTTGCCAGGGTCTGGTTTCTCATACAATCTGCATCCATTGCACAACTGTTAACACCCTTGTTGGTTAGTCCATTATTGTGTATGTCTTACATTACAACATAAAGCCATTACTTCCCTGGGCATCACTAGCGAGGCACTTATATCAGCTTCATACTGTATCCTGCACACAGTGAAACACTAGTGTTAAGACACTCCATACTACACTTTCTGCTGAATTCTGGAGGCATTGTGTGTTGAGTGGCAGAGTAGCAAGGCACTTTTTCCTTTATATTCCAGGCAATCTGGCCATAGTGATATGATCCTAGGTGATGCTCTTGAAGCTTATTCACTGAGTCACATCCCAAATTACCTAGTGTGAATGTGTTATGTATAAGTCTTTGTCTGTTCACCAAATAGGGTCACTTTGTAACCACACTGTGCCAATCTTTCTATACCCTTTTTCTCATGTGTTAAATTTTAAAAAAAATTAAACAACCACAAGATATGAACATGTTTATAAATTGTAATAATTATTTTATATCAAAGAAAATTGTGACTGTTTTATACTTTACAGTATATCTATGCTCATATGATAAACATTTTGCTACTTGAAATTTATTAGAATGTCAGAATGTTATAATTAATGTGTCAGCGATCTCAATCTACTCTGTAATAGAAAAATATAATAAAACACATAATATTCAAAAAGCTTTTTATTTGTTACTTGGACTAGAAAATTAACAGCATTTTAATTTATTATTGTTTATTTATTTATATAAAATTTCATTTACTTTTAAACTGTACAACCTTACAATTTAGAACAACATAAGGCACTTATTTTGATAACAATATATAAATATATTAACTTGATTTAAAAAAGTATATAAAAACACATGGCACCATAGAGGCATCACTTTCCATATAATATCAAAAATTTGTATAAAGAAGGCACTTCATCATTAAATAATTTTAATACATATATATGGAAAAGAAAAAAGAATAAAAAGTACATGTATTGGATGATATTACATGTTGCATATGAACTGATGAGTAATTGACTGATCATACTTGACAATGAATTACAGTAATAGACTCCATTCAATGTGACATTGGCGAAGTGATTTTGTGCTCAATTGGTACACTTGGAACTCCATAATAGAAAGAACAGTACAGTAATAGAACAGTACAATATTTTCGACGGATTGAGGTATTATGTAACATTTATACAGCTAATGTGTAACATTTTAAAAAAATCATTACTTTAATAAACTTCTGGAAAAATGTTAGAAATCCTCAAATGAACATGTCATTACTACTGACTCAAAAGGCAGTACTGAAAATAGCTGGCAACAAACTGAACAGTTGTTCTTTTCCATATAAAGGCTAAAATTTTATTTAGTTAAATATCTTTGATATTATGTTAGACAGAATGAAAGATTTTGATTTGTAAACAATCTAATACCTATGTAACGCAAATATATTATTTTTCTCAAATTACTTAACTAATTACTTTAATATTATTGTCATATATTTTGTGACTTTTATGTGAGCATATCATGGTATATAGACAATTGTATTATTTTCTCTAACAAACTTAAAAAAATATTGCAAAGTACAAAAAAATGCAACATAGGTAATTGAGTAGATTAAGTATATTTCCGTTTAAGTAGCTTTGTCATATAAATAAGATATCTAATGTGGTACACATTATAATCAAATCCAATAAGCAGAAAAAGGAACACTTGCATATTTTTTTCTAATTCTATTTTTATTTTGGCCATTTTGCTTTTTTTGTTTCTCAAATACAACTCGGAAAACCTTTTCTTTGGTAGTATATCAACAAGTTTGAGTTCAATCAAAGTAATATAATAGATTAATGTTTTGTTTTGATATATGTTAAAAATTATCTTTTTGTGTTTGAACTTTGATATGGCTAATCTTTGATATTATTTTATTTCAATTTTATGTCCTCTAAGATCTTTTGTGAACCAATTTCAATGTTATAAACTGGTCATGTTTTATAACTTATTTAGATTTAATTTTGTGTAAATTTTCCTTCTTTTTATAATATCAAAACATGTAAGTTTTATTCTTACTAGAACTAGTGGTAAAAAATTATTTTTTATTCATAATATTCCAAATATAATTATTTAAAACTCTTAAAAGCACCAAAACATCATAACATATGGAGTTACAATTTACATATTAAGTTACTAGCACTTGTTATGAAAATATTAACATTGTATATAACAAATAAATATCATTGAAAAAGTATCATTTGGTTATAAAACTATGTAATAGGTATTACAAAATTTCCATTAATTATAGACCTAAAAAATATAATTTCAACGCTTTGTACGAATTTAAATGCAAAATACATATACCCAACAATAAAAACAATTATGTCGTTACATTAAAATTGTTAACTTTGAGCGCATTTATCAATTCTGTATCCGTTAAAAACTGTTTGAACGCTTCCAATTTTTTGAAACATATTGTCACACAACACGATTTTTTATTAGAATCCGTTGTATCTTTTGTACCACATTCGCTTTTACTACACGAACACTTAATATTTTTAACTAATTCAGGAAAACTTTCATCACACTCGTGTGTATAAACACCGAATTCTTCTAAATTAGTTTCGTTATGACGTTTGTGGTAGTGTAAAAACGTGTTATTTTTCGTATCCGTCGCTTTCCCGCAACCAACGGCACATTTCATTTCGGCGTGATTACATTTGCAATCAATACACGAACACTTGTCGTCACTACAAGTTTCCTTTTGTTCGTGACAATTCCTACACTCACCGTTGTTCGGATCGCATTTACAATCGCTACAAGAACAAATACCAGCGTCTGAGGCTATTTGCTCTAAAGCGTTTTTAGCTTTTTTACCAAATATGTTTTCCGTTTTCACTACGTACATGTTAGATGGAGGTTCGTTATCGAATAACAATGTATCTTCAAGTGTTAGATCTGTATTAAAAAGCACTGAATTAGCTGGATTAATTTCAATATTATGTTGTTCCCTAGGTGGTGGTGTATGCAACGTTCTATCATCGTCATCATCATTTTTCAAAAACTCTTCTACATCCGTTAGTTTACTTGCATCTATATTAGTTACTAGTTCGCTATCATTAAACACTTTATCGCTAACATCCAAAATATTGGGCGTGTCCAAATCGAAAGTTTCATTTATTATGTTAGCTGTGGGCATTTCTGAATTAAGATCTATATAACTTTGCATATGCGTTGGCACTGAAGTCGCAAGAGTGAATATATTTTCTGGTGTATTATCTTTTATATTGACTGGTGTTTCTTGTATAGAGGACGCTAGCGCTGTAACGTCTATCCATGGAGCTTGAACTTCAACTTCATTGGCCAAAGCCAATTGCAACGCTTTTGTTTTAACTTCACTTTTATCGACCCATATATCTTGATCCTTTTTCAAATTTTTATCTATAAACGGCGAAAGTTCAAGATTACTCAAGTCGTAATCTGTTGGATTGTCGAATTTGGCTTCACTTGTAGCATTATCGAAAAGCAGTTCGGTTATGTCCATAGTGTTATTAAGATTTACATTGTTTATATCCTCTAAGCTACCGTCAGTTGAGTTAGATTCAGTAGTTATTCTACCAAAGGATTCTAATAAACTGTCCCAGTTCATAACATTTGTTTGAGGCTTTGCTGTTGTATTTTCGACAACCTCCACTGTTTGAGCTTCGGGCTCAGTCTGTAGATTTAAAATAATAGATAATTAAAAACCCGATACAAAGGAAACATACAATTAGAAAAGAGGTAAAACACACATACACACCTACACAGACACCTCAAGTTTCTACCGTATAAGAGGAACAAGCATACCTGATGATGTTTCCTAGCGTGGGCCTTCAGGCTGGTGATTGTGGAGAACAGTTTCCCGCATCCCGGCTCCGTGCACGCAAACGGACGACTACCGGAGTGGGTGCGAGCGTGCGCTTTCAGATGATGAGACGCGGTGAAGGATTTACCGCAACCGTCTGTTACGCATCTGTGTTCAATTTAGTTTAATATTACTATTTTATAACATTTTAGTATAGTACGGGCTACGAGTCATGGCCGCCCTGAAGTTACATGTGAATGGCTATTTATTTTTACTTTCATTGTGCATGGGAACAAAGTAGAGTACGAGTTGCCGTCCCAACTTAGTCTGCATGGACCATAAAAAGATAAATCTCGTATTTCCTAGTTCAAGAAATTTCAATTTCAAAAAAGAACCTAGGTTTTTCCAAACCTATTCCAGATAATGTGTTGAGTGAGCTCTTTGTCTGCCATAGAGGGAAACAAAAATTGAAAACAAAAAAAAGGCAAAATCAAGTTTCTCCACAAATTGTCTTGACACTAGGTTCTTTTTATGTAGCCCTCCTAGCTAGTCGGTCTCAGTTATGTTAGATCAAACTTGTAACTAAAATACAGGCCAATATGTCATTAAATAAAAATAAATATAATTGAATTGACAATAATAATTGTGCAGTTTTAGACAGTTAGTGTTGTTGTGGTGACTATATTACCAAACAAATTAAGGCGTTAAGTTCCGCCACCCAACGTGTAATAAATGTAAATGAGTAAGATAGACTACTTTAGTACGATCAAGGAGTCGTGGCCGTGCTGAAGCTAGCTATAGATTGGCTACGGAGATTAGATTTTAGGATTTTTCTTAATTTTCATTATTTTCTTCCTGAGTGAACAAAGGATACAAAAGTTCAGAAAGCCTAAATTCATAGAGACCACGATTCGTCGACTGTTCTGTACATAGCTGTCGTCAGTGTTCATGAATAGATGGCGTTTGAAAATAGCATATTATGTTTTATTTCAATCATTTATTGAACAAACGAAGCACAAAATATGAATTTTCTAATAAAAAATATATAATATAAAGTAATAGGTAAGCAATTTTATTTCATTGTCTCTTCAATATTATAAAAACAATATTATAATCTCCATGTTTTGAAAATATTAAATAATAGACATAGACACAAATTACATAATTATGTTAATAAATTACTGAGGCTAGACAAAACTAAAGAAAAAAAAACAACTTACTTATACGGTCGTTCTTGTGTGTGTGTTCGTATGTGTTTTTTCAGATCGCTTAGTGTCGTAAAGAATTTGGTGCAGCCGTCTGCTTTGCAATTGAATGTGTCGCCGCTGTGTAGTCTTTGGTGTGCCTTTAGTCTGAAATTCAAATGTTCACCTGTTGAGTATGAAAGTTAACCAAAAGGTTTGTAATATATGTATTTTTAAAATTTCTAATAAATTTAAAAGTAAATGATATATAGTGACGTTGTATTGGTGGCATACAAGAGATACATAATATTCATTGATGTAAGTGGGAAGTACAAAGATAAATAAATTCGTGGCCTCGCGAACTTGGAATTTTATTGTTATATTATAGCCAAATTGTACAAGATCCTCACATAAATTATAGCCTATGTGTTAATTTGATAGGAAAACTATATTATTGCAAAGTTTCATCTAAATTTGTTCAGTAGTTTAGAGTAGAAAGTAAATATTCATCCTCACAAATTTTCACATTTATAATATTAAGTGGAATGTATTAAAAATAATGATTTCAATGTTATGACAAATTGTCTAAGTAGAATGAGATCGGACACAGAATTTCGCCATATTTAAGTATTTTAATTTAATAATTTACTTATTCTATATTAAATAAAATGCATATAATATTAAGTGATGTCTAGGTCATTCAAAATATTATAATATAATATAATTTATTGTCACTAATCCAAATAAACTTTACGGCCGTGTAAACAATGGTCTACATAAATAAAATACGTATTAATTATTTGTCAAGAGAGTGACATTATTTATCGCTACACACTTGGCAGTCTACTCGTATCGTGTCATGTACATAGTGAGACATTTTCCACTGCTGTCTTATATCTTATTTTTGATGTTCTACACTGTTGTTCTACAGTCCTTTGGATCACAGATAAATTAAGCTTCTAAGTCAACGAAATCAAAACATAAGACTTAACGTCAATAATAGTTTAATAAATATTGAATTCAAGTACCTAGTGTTTGATTTACCATTCGTTTGTGTATCTACTTATGTCATCAACAATATAGCTTTATCTTCTTATACTATAGGTTTTAGTTTCATCCATTCAATTTAATTTCTACTGATTTCTTTGTTTACCGTACTAGATGAGGTAATTTTCCAGTAGTATTTTTATCTCAGCTACGAATTTGACGGGTTAGGCATAAAAGTAGCAGTATTATAATGGCATTAGATGTAACATATAAATAAGTAGAATATAATTCAAATTTCAAAATACAATTTCAAAATGAAATAATGGACGCGACTCGAAAAGTGCTGCTGGAAAATTTTCACATCCACAACTCATATTATGCTATTTAAAAAGAAACTTTATCTTAAGACATTTGAACTTATAATCGTATATCAAAATAACCTTAAAAATACATATTACTATGAAAAGTATGGATTGGCAATACTCCAAACGCTAAATAAATCATGAAGTTACTTAGACATGTTGTTTAGTAATTTTCTAAAATTCTGTAATAATGTATTGCGTAATCGATGTATGAATGAAAACGTTAAACTACCTTGGAGTACCGTGACTCATTCTGTGGGCGGCAGGTTTCTTAATATAATATGTAAACAACGAGAGCCTAATATTATATCACATTGTTAATTGTTTATAGTATATTTATCATTGAATGAGATAAGACGTAATTTAAAATGTAATAAAAATAAATAAGAAGATTGTAAAATAGGTTTTTTGCGTGTTTAAACAGATAAATTATAAAAATATAATTAACGCCGCGCTATGCCTTGTTAGCAGAGCGAGAAAATTTATATGTTAATTATTACATTCCCACGAGTGGTATTCGAACCCACAACCGTCGCGATTAGAGTCACATCCATGTTCCAGTAGCAACGAAAAAGTTGTTGTTATTATATCTCACTTCTATTTCTGTATCATTACAATCAGAGTTTCAGTCCAATAAATTTTTAAAATAATATTAAGATTCTTGTTGAAAAAACGGTATATATGCCTATTAATTTGGTCGTAAAATGAAATTTTTTGGAGTTAATTGGTTCTTTCGCAGTTTTAGAAAGTATATCTAAAGAAATTACAACATATCAATAGTTTGTCTATAAATAATTCTAATAAGATGATATTATTATAAATATAATATTATAAAAATAAATAATGTACCTAATGGATCTTAGCCGAAAGATCTTACAAATGATGGTATGATCTGAAATAAATATTGCTGTTTATTTTTTTGCATTTTGACTAAACAATTGTTTCATAGACAAGACAAGACATCAAGACAATTAAGACACTTCCATTTTCCCCTTTCTACTCCAAATTTTCGAGGAACTTAAGGTCGCGCTTTACCTGGTTATCGAGGGAAAAATATTTCCCCTAATGGGAAACGAAACCACAACCTTCGCGTTTACAGTTGCACGCTGTGCCCCACAATGGTTCAATTGATTATTATTAAGGAAATGAAAATATTAGCAACAGTTTATAAACAAAATTTTTAGGCCAATTCATAGATAACATAACAGGAAAATCTTATCAAATCAAATATTGATAGCAAATCCCAAATTAATTGATTATTTACGTAATAACCATGTGTAATTATGTAGATATTTTGCCTCAGTATGACATCATTTCACTATGAACTTGGCGGTTGTGGGTTCAATTTCCAATAAGGAGAAGTGAATTACTTTTATTTAACACTAAATTCCTTGTGCCCGTTGTGCTAGAAGCGGGATACAGAGTGAAGCGAAAAATGAGCAATAATTTCTTACCTGTATAGAGTATTAAATGCTCGATTACAATTCCCTATGTTACATGCAAAAGGTTTTGCCTTAGTGTGTGCCCGCACATGTATTTTCAAACTGTATGACGTTAGAAATGCTTTGTTACAAGTTTGCATTGGACATACAAATCTGTATTCACCTGTAAATAATAGAATAGAAATCATATTTTACATGAAAAGTAGCTTTTTTTATATAAATAATTTGTTTTTGCACTATTTTTAATATGGTATAGCATGAGATTGGAAAGAAATATGCTTTGTATACAAAGCTGAAGATTTTATTATGTTGAATGAACTAATCTCATTAGAAAATATTGATTTTTAAATAAAACATTTTTCTTACTTTAATTATTTATGGGACACCATCTGACTAGACAAACAATAGTTATGGTTTTGATACCTACTTGAGAAAATTAATTATTTTCATATTCTCCCTCTGATATGCGCAGAGATGCAAAAACAATTTATTTTAAATATGATCACAATTTTGAAAGTATTAATATTTTAATAATTTTGTTTTAGCATAGACATATGTATGACTATATCTTGAATTTACAGACTTGATCTAGGAGTAATTTATCTTTACTATGTAACACTAAAGATTATCTTAGCACATGAGATAAGAATGAATAGTAAATATTATAATAGAGGTACCACTAAAAAGATTCTATACAACTGACAAAGTACTAATATTTAATAAAAAGTTAAAAAACTGTTCATGTCTGTATTTTTAATAAAAAAAACATAAAGCAAGGGAATGTAATGTAGCACTCCAAGATACTGTAGTATGGTGAGCAAGGAAATGAAAATAATATATTTACCCAAGTAAAATGAACTCATTACTGTTAGGTCCAGTCAGATAGCCTCAAAAATAACAAATAGGTTACCTTTATGTGTTTTCATGTGGGTTCGTAAATTTCCCACTGTACTATATGTTCTTTCACAGCCTTCATATTCACATTTGTATCTAGCACTATTGTCCTCCACTCTCCTTTTGTTTTTGTCCATGACTGATTTTGGTAGTTCAATAGTTGATGTTGGTACATCAGGCAATTTTTCATTATCACTTCTACAAAGCAATTTATTACCAAAAAATAATATTCTGTTATACAATTGGCCATGCAATATTAATAAAGCTTAGTGGTAATCGGATCTATTTGTAAATAAGAGACTAGTTTATTATGAAGTGTAACATGATGATGGCTAAATTCTCAATTGTAACTATAATTAAAACACAACACCAATAATCCTTTTACGAACTTTAGTAGAAAGGTATCAGTTACCTTCTAATCATTACTTAAGAATGTATCCAAGTCATTAGAGAACACAAAATTAGGATATTCAAACCGCATCGTGATGGTAATGTACTAAAATAGAATGCCCAAAAATGAATTCGAGGGATAAGGATCACAAATATACCATTTCATAAGTATGAAAGAGAAATGTGATTATGTTGACAAACAGCTGATCGCTTAAGAGTCGGAATAGTTTTCGCGCATGATAGAAGCTTCTTATGACAGCAAAGAAAATATCATCACATACATAATGTATGTAATTAAACTTACGATACTATTTCAATTCGAGAATCCGCAGTTTTGTCCTTGGGAGTTACTTTGATATCCGACGTCACACTGTCCAAGAGCTTTTCGACGCAATTAGGTTCGGGGAAATCTCTAGGAGATATATCGGTCGATTTAGAGTTAATATTGCAATTTAAATGAAAATTGTCACCTAGTAAACTATCTAAATTGTTTTGTGTATCAATTTTTGAAAAGCCGCTGTCACCGAGCCAAGCGGCCATGTTGTTTCGCTTCTTTTATGTCAAAGACTAATGTAAATTTCAAGTTGAAAGCTGTCACTTTATCAGTAGGCAAAGGCTAAACGTCACAAAGTCAAAAACCGGTATTATCGTGGTACACAAACGTCAACGTCATACTTGAATAGATGGCGCTAATTTTGAATTTCTTATAAGAGAGATTGGTTACCGCAAAGTAGGCGCCCGCGCCCGCACTCAGTACTCCCGGCCGAACTCCCGTTATAATGAACATTGAACACCACTTGTTGTCTGCCTGTGCACGGGCAGTGCGCCGACCGCACGTCCTTCCACTAACGCGAATGTATCATTTTCACATTTGGACAAAATTTTGCATATAAAAGTGTGCCGCGTTAATAAATTGTTTTTCTAGTGTAATTATAACTGTTTAATATACAAAATGTGCCTGAAAAGTTCATTGGTCTATTTTTATTTGGTAAGTATCATCAGAAAACAGGGATTTTATACTAAGATTTTTTAAAGTTTATATCAAATAAAAGTTTTTGTGAGATTAAATCAATATAATTTATTTGTTGTGAATTAACTTTTATTTTCACACTGTTTTAAAATTAAAATTTATTTTTTATATTTTTTTTTATTAACATATTATTTCCATTAACTTCATCATATATTTTAAAATAATAATGCCTTTTATTTAGAGTTTAAGTTTTATCGTATTTTTTTTTTATTTTACATGATAAGACATTTTTTTAAAACTGTACTGTAAAATTAGTTCATGTTTATCAAAATTTTAAAAGGGTTTAAGCAAGTGAAACAATCATATCCTCTAAATGTATTGAAATTTAAGTGAAAATAGATAAGTTCTGCTTTTAAAACACATCATCTACATAAGAAGTTTTACATTAAACATAGTTAATACCAGAAACAATTTTTCTTTAAGAATTATAAGCTTATCATAATTATATAAATTGTGGTAATTACTACATAGAATTTCTATAAAATTTTAATTCACCATCTAGCTTCTGCTATATGGTTGACTGACTCATTGGCTATGCATTTGGAGCGAACGGTTCAGGGAGATAGGAAAAAAGGTATGAAACTGCGGGTGGAGTTATCATCAGTTTACTGTTATACACGCGTTCTTCTCAGTCTAAGCATTAACGTGTCATTAGTCAAAGGTTACTGACCGTGACTCTGTAGATACTATTACTTGCCAATCATGAAATTGCATTTCACAGATAATCTAGCTAAAAAAGGATATACTTTAAACGTCTTAGTGGTAAAGCGTGGCGCGGTTTCTATGCCAGTTTTGTTGTAAATCAGGTTAATTGTTGTTTTAAATTCTAAAATATATGATTTATAATTGTGTAATATTTTTACAATGTAATAAGCTAAGGAGAATATTTAAAACTAAGATTTATTTTATTTGTGTATTTGTAGAATATTTTAAACTAAGATTTATTTTATTTGTGTATTTTACAGAGATGTCTCTTCGCCAAATTCAGGTTTAGCTCTTGTTATTTCAAGTTCTAAATTAAAAATACCGCTTATTTTAACCGGAAATAAAATTAACATATCATTTACATATTCTAAATGAATGAAAAAAACGTCTACACAAACCGCATATGCGCTAAATTTCCTCAGCAAATATCGTAAAATCCGTTATCATGACGCAGAGTTATCTTATTCTGTGGAATCCGAGGACCAAAAATGTCGCCCAAAACGTGCCATCCATACAATGGACATCAGAGACCGCTAGACACTTTCGCTGCTTTTTCTTTATACTATTTTCACTTTTGTACATAACTATTACTATACTCAGTAGAGACTTTGATACAGGAATAGTAATGAGATCGTAATCCTCTTGTCAATTCATTGCGCAAGCAATTCCCACTATTGTTGAGGGAAATTACATAATTAGTCTCTTATACTAAAACTGTTTTAATATATATATTGTAATCTTTCCTTGTTCCTTTAAATATGAAGACATTCAAATGTCTTCATATTTAAATATTCCATTTATTCATCATATTTATTAACAATTGCTGTTAAAAACGTAGTAAATAAAATCTTAATATTTGTTTTTATTATCTTTGTTCGCCTTAACGCAGAGCGTGTTGTGTGTGTTGTTAGAGACATCACTAGTGAACTCAATTTTTTTCCCTTATCCGCTTCCCTCAAATCTATAGATATTAAGATTCTGCTTGGAATTTTTCTCACATAAAAAAATATATATTTCGTCGAGTCATCACCTAAGCCCATAATTACCAAATTAAACAATTTAACTACGCCATAGTAACCTTTAACGAAACGTAAAGTAAATAAAATTATACGTGACTATAATAAATGTTAAGGTTAAAATATATAATAAAATTTAATAGATTAGAAAGCAAAACAATAGCAATCACAAGGTGAGGTCGTAAACACACAAATTTAATTGTATACACTTGACACCCATCAGAGTTTCTAACAGTTCAATGACATGTCACATACACTTGACCCAGAAAACGACACTGGCACTTTCTTCTTGAGGGCCTTTACGATTCATTGCGCATCACTAGCTTACTTTTTCCTTTCGGCAATATTAATATGTGATTTTTTTTTAAATTAAATTACTTTGAGGGAATAAGTCTAATTTAAAATGTCGAAAATGCCTAATTCTATGGTTTATAATTTGAAAATGAAGTCACAATAGCTTATACA
>DWNA01000408.1:0-24221 GCA_018249835.1 Heliconius besckei | reverse complement strand
ACGCGTAGCGACGATTGTTATTAACATGGCGGAATAAATTGCATGTCAAATTAATTATTTTAATATATTGGTATATATCGAAAATATTACAAATATGAGAAAAAAAAAGTATCCTATGTTCATCCCGTAACCCTCAAGTATCTCTATATCTGTATTTTATCACAATTAAATTAACGGTTTGGCCCTGATTGCGTAAAAGACAGACAGACAGACAGACAGACAGACAGAGTTACTTTCGAATTTATAATATAGGTATGGATTTATTTAGAAATAATTTGAATGTCATAATCATCAATATACATTTACTATGTCATACAGTTAGTAACAAACAGATGTATTTGTCTTTGCATAGCATATTCTCGAATAATCTTACGACAAACATTCCAGTAATGATTTGCAAAGCATTATTTGGCACTGAGTAGCAGAAACTATAGTACTAATAGTACTATAGTTAGACGCCCTACTGTTGGACATAGGTTCCCCTGAAGGATTTCCACGCCGATCGCCCCAACGGATTCATTCAACCTTGACCAGATTGTAGGTTCCAACATACATACATAAATGCATATCGGTGTTACACGTGTAGATAATTGAGATTCCTTGAATGATAATCATATATTTGAATAACTATAAATCATCAATATACTATTTAAATATATTTAATATATATATCAATTCAATTTCTGTTACCATTCGACAAATGTAAACAACAATAAATGAACACGCAAAACGAGATTAATAAATTTTTATTTATTTAAAATATTTGGAATACGTTGTTTGTTAAAATGCTTATGCATGAATATAACAATTTTATACAATCACTGTAAACGAATACTTTTTGCTTCACTTGTTATATTAAATACTTTACCAATTATATAATTGATTCGATACGCTAAATATATTTGTAAATCAATAAAATTTAGGCGATCGTGGCGCAGTCCGACAGCTAACTAACAATTAACGCTATAAGTTGTAGGTACAATCTCACTCAGGGAATGAGAAAATTGAGGCGAAAGCAAAGAACGGAGTGTCTTGACACTACGTTGCCTCTGCGAAAAAATTGTGAGGCTGCTATTTTCATTATTAGAATAGCAGGTCGACTCTGATTATTTACACACTTAAACATCAATGTGCAGCTAACGTGTCTTGATATTATGTCTTATATTGCACTAGAGCTTATGTTTTATTATTCAATTCAATATGTTACTATCCTTCCACAGTGGAAAATTTTCACATGCAATTGCTACATGTACCTAGTTCAGTTTATAAGTGATATTCAATGTCGTCGCATAGAGTACGTTAGTTGTTAGAACACTTGCAAATATGTGTGTGTATATGTTTGTCTATTATTATTATACAACCGACTATAATTACTGTATTCATTATGTCATTAAGATCACTTTGAAGCTGTGAGGCAATAATTATGACTATTTATATATGCAAATTAGGATTCGTTTGTATGTCCTACTGTTAGTTTATGTTGTTGATGCAAATTATTGATATTTTATATCGGCACGAGTGCAATTATATTTCTGTATTTTAGAATATATTATTTGTTTCTAATAATTGTTTTCGGATTTTATGTTATGTTGTTTGCTTATGTTTTAAGTTTACTTAACTTCTATAGTATTATTGTAATATTCTTTATATTTGAAAGTAAATGAAAAATTATATTTTTTTTAAAACTACTTATTATTAAGCTAATATTTCACAATATAACACTTTTTGTATGTTCTATTTTCAGGTAAGGCAATGTCTTCTATACGGGTGACATCTTTTTCAAGGCGGAGGTACGTGTTAGACATCCATCAAAAGTTATTCAAATATCAATCACGGAGTAGGTCACAGAGGACAACGTACTACAATTTTAATCTCAACTCAGCGTCAAATTTCTCGACGTTAGTCTTGGAGTCTCTTTAAATACATGAACCTGCCCTCGCTCTGGACAAACACTGGCGGTCATCCACCTCGGCATTGGTTACTTAATGTCCAACAAATTAGTCATGAGTTAAGACAAATATAAGTTTAGCGTTTGCCTCATAATACAATCACATCATTTGGTCAAAAACCGCAACGTATGTGCAAACAGCTCGCTCTAAACTTGACATTACTCATGCAGGTCCCTTGCGTGGCTTGCGTATTGCATCATCCATATCGTATGATCTTACCGCGTTCTAGAATGTACGGTTCCCTTGTAATTGACGTGCTAATTAGTTGTGTTACTTGATTTTTATACACCAATATTTGCGAGTTTTATTCAATTAGGTATAGGAAGTGAGTACATAAATAAGGTGATCAAATTATCTTTCGGTGACCGAAATAGATTGTTTACACCACGCGTCGGCACACTGCCAACTGACACCTGAAGCAGCACTATTATGTTTTAGTAGGTACATTGTATACTAGCTTTTTATTTTATATTTTCATCGTCGATTTGAAATTTTAATGCAATATTAAGTAATGTCTACATAAGCGCGATTGTTATCATAATACATTGAATTGAACTGAATTTATTATCAGCTTCACGCTGTATCCCGCACACAGCTTGGTAGGCAGAGGGAACCTAGTGTCTTAACACTTTCTGCCGAATTCTGGAGGCATTGCGTGTTGAGTGGCAAAACTCAACGCCGCGCTTTGCCTCGACACCAGAGCGAATAAATGGAAATATAAACGTAAAACTAAATATATTTACTTTAATAAAGTCTTATACTAATCAAATCGAACATGGGGTGTAACAAATAATATATTCACAATATTTTTCGTATGTACTTGCTCTTCGCAAATCTTTATTCTAATGAAGTTCTTTCCTCGAGTTAATGACACATGACAATAGTCGATTGTGATGCTATCAAAAGTCACTCCTCATTACCGCTATCTCATACCGCATCGAGTGATCTTCATTTGCGATATCGCTTGTGCGATGTATGAATGAATCATTTATTGTTTCGGTAATCGTGCGTTGAATGTCCTTTGACATTGTGTTCTTGGTTTTTTTGCTCACACATCGCGTTCTTATCGCACGAATGAACTTTCCTTAGTAATCAAATTTTTTATATGTAAGTGAAAAATAAAAGCATTCACCTAATTTTTAAGTTTGTTGATTTAATCGTTAGTTTTTTTTTTATTTATATAAAAATTAATTAGCACGGAGTATCTCGACACTATATACGCTAGCTGACTTCTACACCGGGGAGGAGTGTCAAAGAATCTCATTTTAATTTTATGTTTCTTACTTCAAAGCTTAGACACATTGGTTCTGAGTAAATAAAGCCTAGGCCTCAACTTTATGTAACCATACCTCGTGAATACTAAACATTTTTCGGCTTGAATCCATTACCCTGACGTATTGTCGCAAATGCCACATGCTCGAGTTATATTCCGCCATTCGCAGAATTAGTGACATAATATTGTAAATATACCATATTATATGATACTTTACAACTTTATTCACAATACTACAATATTATTTACTACGTATATTTAGTCATTATTATAAATAGGAAACGTCTAGAACATTTATGAATAATGTGCATATTAAACTAGTATCACCATCGCAACCATTAACTTAGACTAATCATAATAGCTAGGGTAAATATAATTATTTTATTTGTTGCAATTAAGCCAGCCTTATGTCTCCTCTCTCTCGATAAGCTATAATTCGTAAAGGGGTCACGTCCCATACGATAAAACTCCGCAGCCATCTTTGTGAATCCAGTTATCAGTGTTATCAGCGTTTGTTTACATTGACATGGCTGCTGTTTGCTGACAACGATAACGAGTGTTTTGCATGTGGTGTCAATAAAAAACTTATGAAAAAATCTACTGCGTATTATGTACACACATGTGAAATGTTTACTGTCTTATCGGAATTTGGAAAATATACACTCATACCGTTGGAACTGTATGTATGGTTAAGCGTAGCTACTTACATAATATATTTTTGGTTATATTTTATTATTAATTTCGGTATTTAAAATTACTCCCATTATTTTTTCAATATCTAAATAAAAATTTCATATCTCAAGGTAAATTAATAAATGTAAATAAAAAATTCTGTCCCCTCATACTACGACCAACAGATGAAAGCTAAAGGAGATATCTCGTTTAGAAGGAAAACTTGATCAAATGATCACATAATCACATGAAAGAAATGATCTTAGGTCGTCTCCGGCGCGTATCGTTGACGTCAAATGACTTTCCGATATCTAAACACCTCATCAGCGTTACATAACGTGACTGTGCTATTTATTTGTCATATCCACTATCTTAATTGATCATTTAAAAACATTACAGCGCGTGTGGCAAGCAATAATCTTACATCAATATTTAGTCTCGTCAAAATATTTGTCTTGCTCTAATATTCCGCATATCATAAACCGAACCCACTGCTCAAATCAGAGTTGTTTACATCCTATATTCTCAAACAAGGTTACGTAAAGCTCCTGATTTCTCGGATGGTACGGAATACAAATTTATTCTCATTCACAGTTAGATAATGTTCGAAAAGTAGTTCATCAGTTCAAGGATCACAAAATTCTGCTGTTTGTTCCAGATAAGGCTGATGTTTGTGTGCCCTTTATTTAGTTGCTAACCAAATTGTTTACGAACATTCAAAATTATGACTTACGTAACGTGTGATAACTGAATATACCCTTCGAATTAAAGTATCAGGGTTAAGTCTTTCACAAATATATGATTAATTAATTTTTAAACTCTTGACATTTTGAAAAATGAGAACTAGATTATTAATTATGTAAAAAAGAGACTATATTCGTAACCAAAATAACTCGTACACTATGTAGTCCATATAATTTAAAATTATCAACTTATGTATCTTATTAATGTCCTTCAATTTTATTAAGTGATCCGCAAGGATAAATATTGAAATGTATATGACAAAATATGGCATCGCATTCATTTTGAATAAGTGTGATTTCGTTATTTTTCATTTTCTACTAACTCCACATAAGGTACATAAAGAAAAGATTTATTTCAGTTCTTCCGCGACTATAAAATAATATAGCTAACACTTTTGAAATCCGGCCAAATTTAATGCGATGATGAGTCACAAAAAAATATGTGGCTTCCTCTAAAACACCAACGACTGTCGCATCGCGCATTGCCTCGACCGCATACAAAATACGATTGTACTACACAATGTTGAAATGTCATGTCGAGCAAATATTCCCGACACCGCGCAAAACATCTCGTTGATTCGTCTCTTGATATATTAATATGCAAAACTACATTCAAAATAGTTTTATTTCGCTATAAAACCAGCTGTCACGATTTATGTAAGTGCTCTAAAAACACGCGTGTGGGTTGTTGTCATTCTTTTAAACCAGTCCCGGTTTTATTTTTGTATAGTTTGTTCGACGTGCCTCCGCCTGTTCGACGTCTATATTATGAGCGCAGTTTTTTAAGTATATTTGCCCAAATATCTTGTGTACGATGTTAATTCAATATTTTATTAGATGACTTAGTTTAAGCTACATGTACGGAAAAAGTAAATCCAATTGCAACTGTTTCGGAATAGGTAGTAATACCTACTTAACCTACTTACAAGTGAGCTTTGTAGTAGGGCTTCGATACCTTATTATTTCTTACTCAATTGAACATTTGAAGTGACTTGTTTCTCTTCTTATGTAAATAATTTATTTGTTTAAATTAGACTGATGAAGTGAATGGCGGTCGTTTCAAATGTTACACTCTATGCTTACATCACTATATTGTGATAATTTATAAAATTTCTTAATTTTAATATAGTCAAATGCTCAGGACAGGTTGCACCATCCAGCACGTTAGCAACATCACGAAGTTGGTAAATATACCAAAAGCGGAGAATAGACTTACTAGGCTTCTCTATCTCTTGGCGAAAAGACACAAAAACAATGTATCGTAGCTAAAATAGTTATCCTGTAATTTAAAAAGCATTTACTGAACTTTGTAGTTTACCACAAAAAGTAATTATTATTATATGATTAATGTTACCACCAGTGCATCATAATTTGTGAAGCGACATTAGCTTCGTGATGTCATCGCAAATGATATCACCTTCCGCTGTAATGTCATAGTTCATTTTCAATTTAAGTTATTTCCTTGTATTTATTATAATAAATTGCAAGCTGCGCTAAAGTAATACACTCGAGCAAATTTATTATGTACCATACTTCACCAATGGTATTTGCGTATATGACCTTAAATAAGCTTTACATTTTGTAGCTTCATATATAGTCCATATAATTTTTAAATGGACGAATAAAGTTTATCGCTAGGCTGATTGTGATAAGATTTTCGGTTCTTTTTGGTGAATGTTCAGAATTCCTTAGGTATAGCATAAATGTACCTAAAGTCACACTTCGTCTTAAAAGGTTTTGCACGAGTGGTAAACGAACTTCCAAAATCTCATATCCAATCCAAAAGGAATTATGATATTTCTACAACCCTAATATTTTATATACATATATGAACTAGTATTAAATATTGTAATTCCCTGCCCGATAGGTACGAGTATATCGAACAGGTAATATTAATATACAGGTTGATGTCCTGGTCGCATGATTACGACACTTCCACGATTTCAGAACGCTGATGATGCCATTCATATCGTCACACTTCACCATATTGAGGATACCTATACAGTTTTATTAGTTTCTCTTGGCCAAAACAATTTGTTTGCCGACTTTACGATACTTTCACCAGTTTCTATCGATATATTATATTATTTATGCATAAATTATTATTCTTTTAAGGCTTTTAGCGTCCACTCGTTGCTATCTGGTTCGTAGTCAACGCGTAAATACATGCACTTAAACGATTTCACTACATGTGTCACATGCGCGCATAGCCATTATTATCTAACTAGTCCTTCTTATAAGGGCGTTTTACTTTCTTGCATGAACACGAATCTTAATCTGCTTTTCGCTGTCCTATACTTGTTCTGTATTTTAATGTTTGCATTACTTTGTTATTGCGAAAAGTGACATTCGTTTGTTCTAATTTGATAATTTATTCTTCATTATATTCGATGAATGTCGACGGTTGTAAGATTGCCAGATTTTGTTGTATTGCTGTTAAATCGTCTATCATGTGCCAAATGTCTGTCAATACCTTTTACCATTTACATGACTTTTTAATATGGAGATAATTTCACCTTTGTCACAACGTGCTATTAAATTTTTAAGTATAGAAGATATGAAATATTTTATATAACTAGTAGCTGTACCCATAAAACTTTTATTAAATATTACTTGTCCTTATTGAGCAGTAAATTAAATAATTCAAACTAATCAACGTATGATGATGATGTGATCACCATATGTATATAAATTATTAGTATTAAATATTTATATATATTTTATGATCTACGTATTATGTCATACTCTACGAGTCGCTCAGTTTTTGTATTTGCACCACGAGGCGCCCACCCTGTTCTGGCGCATGGTTCGTACATCGCTCCGTCTTTGTCTGCCGGCCGCGGCGACAGGCAGTCTGGTCGCTCGGAGCGGCCACCGTCGCAAACAAAACCCTAGGTCACGGGCGCTGGACTTATTTTCCTCCACGAACCACTACACTCTCTCACTATCCGAACAGTTCTGTCGAGGGCCGTGAGTGTCTCGTGATTATTGAGATCTCCTACGGAATTCCGTTTCCGGCAACGAACTAATTTGAATGCACTTGTTGAAGCACTGAACTGCAATGAAAGGAACCACTTTGTTTTATCAGCACCGATGACGACTTTATTGTTAGGTCTCTACTGCCGGCTACCACCTGCCTTGCTTTTTACATTGGTGCCAAAATTGAATACAAAAAATTTCTCCGCCGCACAAAATTATAAAGAAATTCGATAGGCTGAACTTGAAATGGCGTACGTGCCAAGTAATACATTACCATCACATTTTAAATAGTTACTAATGCCAACATTGTCATTTTAACAGTCGTACAGGATAGAAACATACAGGTATACAAATATATGCATATCGTGAATTATCGTTTATTTTATGTATTTGTTTTAGTGACTATAATTAAGATTTTTTACTATAGTATTGACTAAAAATATAAATGATATTCAATTTACCATATCGACGAAAAAGTTTTTTGTTTTGACAAATTACTTGAATAAGTGTGACTATTTTTAGTTATTACAGGACACCACGTTGTTACCCGATTGTTTTAACACGAGTGGTGGTCTTTATTGTTTGTTTTGTTAGTTTTATAGCTTCCTTCTCATACAAGTATATCACAGAGGACAGAGGTAGTCTTGTAGATAATCTTCTGAACAATTTTACAGCTAATACGATATAATATAAATTATTATTTGCATTCAATTATGGAACTTGTTGACCCTTTAGTGAGTATAATGAACAAACTAATTAGGTCTTAAAAATATTTAACGACTATTTTGAGCCATGCACCAGCCTAAATGTTTACGTATATTAATTTCCTAAAACGTGAGCGTCAATACTTTCATGTGACATAGTTAGTGACTGATGTCTTCCGGCCGATTTTTACACTAATTTCTCTCGTGTTCATTGCTTTCAAATAATTTGAATCTTAACGCATGGTAGTAGATCCTATTTTAATACTATATATTGGATACACCGCTTCGCTAAGTGTTTTTCACGCCTCCGATTAATACTAGCTACTGACCGTCTAAAATAGATGTCTCCAGTGCCAAGAGTGATTTTAAGATCTGTAAGCATGCTGTGGTTTGAATATTGAAATTCACGATATATTTAAATTAAATTGTATTTAAATCTGTTTTATATAGTATGCTAAATAGTACTGACTGGCAATGTTGTGTCGTACGTGTTTTTATTTCTTACTAGTTTTTAGTTTTTAATCGGGTTACGCTTTATCTCTGTTACAAATGACTTCAAAAAAATTTTTATACACATCATATGAGAGTTGACTCTTTTCCACTTGAATTATTATAATACTCATTTTACCACGAAAATTAAACTCTATATCAACTTATCTCTTCTATCAACTCACAATAAATTAAAGTTCACTTTCCAGATTATTCTTAACATTTCTTAGCTAGTCCCGCCCAATATAGCCGCTAGTTTATATTTTTTAATGTTGCCGCTTAGAATCATTTTTATGTTTCAATAAAAACTATTAATTGAACTTTCTCTTTTAAATATTGGTTAAATTAAATAGGAAAGTAAATGATTTATTAGACTTAATTAACACTTTTCGTTAACTTTACTTGCAAGTAATCGACGTTATATTGTTTATATCGTTTATTTTTCCTACCAAAATTCCATTTAACATCAGAATGACAACAATGTTATTAGTTTCTTTAGGGTTTAAACAAAGTAATAGTTTAGCCAAATTGACTTTATCGGTTTTATTTTTTACGGAAACAATATTGAGAACTAGTTTTAAGTTTTTGTAATCAATATATTAATGGATCCAATTTCAATCTCCTAATCCAAAAACTATACAAATTTTACTTTTATTTCTTCTATTTCTTCATCTTTTTATTTTATATATAGACTTTCAAAATCCCACCTTTATAAATAATATGGCTGGAAAAATATGTACAAAGGTACCAAATTTTAAATGCAAACAGAACCTTAAAAAATAATTTCTAAGTGCGAACAAAAAGCAATTCATCTCGCATTAACGGTGCGCGCACAAAAAATATTGACGTCACCTCTTGCAAGAACCAAAAAATATAACTACGGCTATGTATTTATGTATATGATTTTACTGTATCAGCTATATTATAAGATATATCTTAACTTGATATCTTTTTTTGATTCAGGAGACACCGGCAAAGCATTGTTGAGCACCATGTGTACTGAAATATAGCTGAATACATTTTTCTTTTTTTTTATATACCTACTTATCTACTCATAAGCGAACTATATTCAAAACTATTTCTAGTTTTGGATTATTTCTCATTGCGTATGGATTAATAAAGCCTGGGGGTTGTATTTGATAACGTTTTCAATATATCTATTGTCATCTTTTAATATTTCAAAATGGAATCGTTACCTTTGTTCCTACTATGCAAAATTTTAACTACAGCCGGTTAAAATAAACCCAAAGAACATTCTAGAAAGGTGAAGGAACTTAAAATTTCGAGCGTTTTCAAGTGGCTGTATGAAGATTGCGTACATGCCATGTTATTCGGCAACATTACAGTGTTCCTTACGCACACACGTGTGTAAGTTGATTGCACAGTTTTTGTTGCTCTTTTTACTCTGTCCGCAATTTCTTCCATGAAACTTGCCAGAAAAAAACATTATCATTTAACAAAGTACTCCTTTATGATTAATGATTTAAAGTTTATCTTCTCTTCAAATTTTAAGGTATGTTCATTCCCCGTATGTTAGCGAAGAACGCTGCTAATGATCGTGATTATTTAATGAAAACGTAGTGAAGACCAAAGAATAATTTTAATTGCTTAGTAATTAGTAATTTATTAGATTTGATGTTGATCTAAAATATTAAGTATAAAGTCAATTTATTTTTAAAACAAAAAAAAAATCAAGATTAGTTAGTTAGTTAGTTAGAGAAAAATAAGAATAATCGATAACTCATTGCTTACCAATCATCATATAAATTAACAGCTAGCTAGCACAAATTGATCGCATTGAAAACAATGAAGCGAGACCCAGCATATGTATGTAACACGAGTCCGATGGCATTGAACTTCAAAAATCGCTGCCCACACGTTGCTCCGTACGCGAAACAATATAAGTGTACTTACTGCCACTGATTAAAATACGCTTAGCGTTCTCCGTTCTCGGTCGACTAAAACTGATGATGACTGACTGATAATACAGTGGCTTGGCTCGCATAACAACAAACACCGTGTAAATGCGGCGATGATGTCAGACCTCCTCTGATGACCGCCTTAGGCTTTCCATTCGCAAAACTATATTCTTATTTTTCTTGTAACCACTCAAATATAAAGAAATAATGATTTTAATGAACTAAATTAGTACTGTGATTTCCTGCTGGCTACCATGACTTGCCAAGTACTGGCTGGAGTACTGCAGTATCACGGTCATGATCGCCTGTTGTGAGAATTTGAAGTCTTTTTCAAGCGTTTCTTTCAAATAACATTTCATTATGATCGGCTTGCGAAATTTTAAAGTACGTTCTCACTCATTTGAATGTATATTTTTATAAGCTAACATTTTGTAACTGGTCATTGAAATATAATTATTATTTGTTCTTATAATAAATTAAACTAGCTCGGTATACCATTGTATTGTTTAAATGTACTTATATTTTAAAAAACAATAATTATTCAATATTATGCACACAAAAAGTTTATATCTTTCTAAATAAATTAAATTACATACCTACCTATATAGTTAAAATTGTCGCGGCTAAATATTTTAATTAATGCGTCTTCTTTCATACAATAATATTTTTAACAAAATCTTTTATGTATGTGGTAACATTGGTTAGTTCTTTATAATTATGTAAATTGTAATTGTGTTCTATGTGAATGTGTGCTTGCTATGAATTATACGAACACAAGTGTTACACGAAATTTTAACTAGGGCATTATCTATTTTATAATGCTGTTATTCTATCCATTTATGTATATTTATTATAATCTGTAATGTAAGTTAACTTTTTAAACCTTTTTAAAATATTATTTACAAAATTAAATAGGAGTCGATTAGTTTTAATTAATGATTTTATTAAAATTTTATTGTTTTATACGTGTCCTTAATATAAATTCTTTCTCAAATTTTGTAAAATATGTACCTGTATATTAATCAGAGTACGTAAGGAGTACACACATTCCTTGTGGACTAACTAGAGAACTGGATTCTACCACACCTAAAATATTTTACATATTCTTAAAAAATATTTGAACATTACAAACCGTAAAAATATTTTTATTTAACGCGTACCAGACGTGTATCTTAAGGGAATAGACAAAATAAATCACATAAACTTTCCCTTTTATCTATCAAGAACATGATATTTAGTGACATATGACAACCAACTCATGTCCGACAAAGTTGAGGAAATAATTAATTTATTTCATTACCGTCAGATTTATTTTAATCGCCGCTTCCCCTGCTTAGGTTACGGTCTTCACATTTTGACGCGTTTCGATATTCTTAGAAAATTTGCCCGTTGTGCTAATAACCCCTGTTGCCGTACAACATGTCTGCACTAATGTATTTTAATATTTATAATATGTCTACTTTGTCTATAGGACCAAACAGAGTATGATAATTTTAGATGTAAAAGGCGGTCATTTAAAATGTGCTCTGATCAAAGGGATCCTGCGGTTGCTGGTCTGCAAGTGACAGCTTACTAATATGCCAGATTATAGGGTTTCCTTTTGTGATTTGTATTGTATTATTTTCTCTGAGTATTTGTAACTTTGTTGAACTCGCAAATTAATTTGGTCACTCTATGCGTTATTTTACAAAATAGAATTGATGGATTCAAATCCTACTTGGGATTTATTAAGACAATATGTTAGCTCTGCATCGTAGTTATTTCATTACTAATATGA
Organism: Heliconius besckei; assembly: GCA_018249835.1. Lineage (NCBI taxonomy): Eukaryota > Metazoa > Arthropoda > Insecta > Lepidoptera > Nymphalidae > Heliconius > Heliconius besckei. The sequence continues at coordinate 11,716 of DWNA01000408.1, read as the reverse complement.
AGATTTTGTGTTTACTGTTTTGTATATAACCATTACTATGTCACATGTTTGAGAATAACAATTAAAAATTACCTACTTGAAATTCAGAAATAAAGCTCTTACCTATTCTACGAAATTGGCAATAAATAAATAGTTCAAACGAGGTTTCGTGCCAGAAACAATTATTGCATGTAATTCCCAGAAGGTACTTTAATATTGAGTTTTCCCTTTGGCTAAGTGGTCATGCTGAGTTGCCATTGTAAATGATGCCAATCGAACATCAAAATTTGTTCAGATGATAATTACAATTATTTGAAATTAGTCAAGTCAATGTATTGTATACCTTAATATTTTAAAAATGTTACAGAATATTATGAATTATTCATAAACTAATACCATAATCCTTTTACGGACTTATTAAGAATACTGTACATTTTAGATATAGAAAAAAATTACAGTTATTTAAAGAACCAGATAATAGATATCGATAAGATATGTGCTATTTATTGTCCGATGACGCGCTAACATCTAAAAACTAGGAAGAGATTATTTAATACGTACGTCATCTTATATTTAACCATATAAAGATGGTAGGAATTCGAAGCTCTTACATTGTTGCCCAATGTCCTTGTTTACATTAATAATACAACAACTCGAGCACGAATCCTGTTGATTTGTGGCATACAAGACTTCACTTCAAGTGTTCTGGCGAATGCTTTTTAAAATAACATAATGAATAAGTACATTTATCTGGACAAAAGAGACATTGACCCAATTTCGTTAAAATCATCTTTGTTTCGATTAATGCTTGCATTCTAAAAATGATTAACTTTAAGTTTTATATTTATGTATGAAATAATGTTTTTCTATGAAACTATATTGATAAACACTGTGAGTGTCATATTTAAGTTTAATGAGTGAAATTAAAAGCTTAAAACATTTTTCCTTTTCCTTGAATCAAAAATAACAATTCCACTAATTTTATACTCAATTTAAAGTGTTACAGTTATACGTAATTTTGAGAAGAGTATATATTTTTATGAAAGGGAAACCTTAATCGCAATCGCGCCACATTCTCCCAATGGGTTTACCAAGCGATATTTCTAGGAATTTGTTCTTCATATACGTCTTAACGTACCTACTAAGGACGTCGAGTCATAGTATCATTTTAATTATTGTCGAAAGATAAACGGTGGCGTGAGAAAATCGCCCACGGTCGAAGCCTGGTTCACATGGATATGTCATTTGATAATCGCAAAGGAACTTTTTAATAGAATTATTAAAGAGATTCCTTCCTACGTAATTCTTATTTCATATTTATGATCTTTTTATAGAGCTGCGTTAAGTTCCGCCGCTTAACACGCAATGACTCTAGAATTTGGGGGAGAAGTGGAAACGAAATTGTCTTGATAGAAACGGAGTGTTTTAACACCAGGTTCTCAGGTTCCCTCTGCAACTATGTGCTGGTACAGTGTGAAGCTAAATAAAAATCATATTTTAAAAATAAAAATAAAATCAACTTCACTCTGTATCCCGCACACAGCAGGGTCGGCAGTGGGAACTAAGTGTTAAGACACGTGCTTTTTATGTAAATTTCCTCCGGAACACAAAGCCCGTAAAACCCAACAATGTACCCGTTTGGGCATAACTTTGAGTCATGTTTGTGTATCAACGTCGTCACTCCACACCTAAAGTATCTTTACACAATGATCTTGAAGGGCGTGCACCAGAAATATTTATACTTTACTTCAATACTATTTCTTTAAAATTCTCTTAACTAAAACTACTTCGTAAAGAATTTTAAATGCTATTAAACTATTGATAATGTTAATTTCTTTTAGCTTATTGAGTGCATAATTATTATGTGATAATATGTAGTATGTGATTTATTTATTATGACATCAGCCTACACACATACTATATTTGAAACATGTACTCCAGAATGATTGTTTTTACAATTATTTTCTTTATGAAAATACTACGCAAAAGCATTAAGTGTTTAGCTGGCAAATAAGTACGTGTCACGACTGGCGCAAAATAACATTGTGGAAGTAATCGGATACTAGCGGTGATCCTATGTCAAAGGCTTTATCGCATTCTTTCCAAACATTCAAAACAATATACACAGCACATAGCATCGTAACTAGTTGAAATATTCTTAGCTCTAGCTCTATAGCTCTACCAATGAATCGCTGCGTGATATTATTTGGCACATGCAATCTAAAATCGGCCAGCTTCATTTTGTGCACTAAAGCTCAATCCAATATACCTGCCCCCGGAATAGATTTGTATGACGGAGCACGTGGACCAATCGAAACGCCGCCCATTGAGAATTGTTGAATAATAAAATTTAATTCGTGTCGGAGGAAGGCTATTTCAATTAATTTGGTGCCAGGAACTGGCATTTCTGTTTTGACTTATCAATGAGGAAACTCTACCATGTTAAATAATCTTGTACTCGTATTGTAAATAAATAGCATGCCCTTGTTGTGTTGCTCGCTTGTTTTTGAAAATATCTTTTTAATAAAATAACATTTAATTTAGTTTTTTTCCCTACAAGTAAATATATTTCTGCGAAATGCCCATCAAAATGGACATGCCAACAGTTAACACGAAATAGCAGTGCCACGATTGCAAACATTCACTAGTAATGAAAATAATGATGGAAGCTTGCGCCACAGATCGGGCTGCGCGTGCGCCGTTTGCCGATAGCGGGAAATTGCCGACACTTGCGTAAATACGGTAGCCAAAGCCGCCGGCGTTAAAATTAAACACTCGAGATAAACTCGCGCCTATATAAGCTTTCTTGATCTCTATCTCTTGATATCATAATACTGACTCTGATTTTAAATGTGCAATAGCGCGGATTTCTCGCTTCCATTATCTTACTATATATATAATTTTAATATTTAATTGTACAGATGAACATTTTTTGTGTTTATAGTTTAAAAATTGTATTTTAAATATCGTTTGTTTTTGCATAATATGTCGATATTCATATATGATACCTATATAATATTTTAGATGTATAATGTAATCTAACAAGTGCATTTATAAAAATAATATGAATATTAATGTGTTTTGTATTTTATTATGTTTTCCTGTAAATCGTATTGTCGCACTGGCTAGTTGAAAGCCGAACGTTTTCATGGAATTACAAGTAGGTCACATGCATTTTCTAGATACATGATAACCATACGCAAACAAAATTGTATTGTAAATGAACACTACAGTAGTTGTTTGGAGATAGCCATAACATTTAAATAATATGTTGATGTTTAAGATGATACAATAATATATAACTGATGTTTAAAATTTATTGTAGTTTGTATATGTACGAGGTATGTATATAAAATGGCTTATTTAAAATATGGAAAATCCTCTATCTACTGTCGTAAATGTTTATTGGTGAGTAATTTATTGATCAAAGATACCAACTTCGACCTTCGCCAATGAATCTTTTTTGTGGTCAATTACGTAAACATTACGTTTGTGGTTGGTTTACAGCCGAGGAATAGTTGAGAATGACTGGACGTGGGAATCATTAGCTGTTAGATTTTCTTATGACTGTGTTCTATACGTAATGTATTATTTTGTACTATCGGCCCGCACGCGACTTCACCCGCTAGGACTAAACAATTATTTATTTACTAATCTGAATTATTTTTGTGTTCTAATACCTAACATATTTTTTATTTTAAAAACAATATTCATTCATTAAAAGCTTAAATTTCAACCAATTCAATAATACTATTTTGCAGCCATTTTGTCGATTCAAATGCTTTATCTATATATATAAAATCGAAAGGTCACTCATTCATCACGAAATCTCAGAAACTACATGTGCTAGAAATCTCAAATTTTGCATAGGAGTTATTTATACGTAGGTGCTCGCTAACATGGGAATTAGCAATATTCGACTTCTAAGGGGTTGTTATTGGGGTCGAAAGTTTGTATGAAACTACGTTACTACAAATGCTAGGAGTCTCAAATTTTGCATAGACGTCACTAGGACGTAGCCATGGAGACAGAAATTAATAATAACATAGTTCACGTGGGTGAAACCGCGAGCGGGCCGCTAGTATTGATATAAAGTCAAAGTCAAGTTTTTTTATTTATGAAACGATTTAAACAATACAAACACTAAACGTTAAGGGAAGTTTACCTAAATACAAAAACGAAAATTGGACTTAAATTGCTTCAGTTGATTCTGTTACGCTGATAATTAAAAAAAAATTATTACATTGATACATGCCCTCAATAATAGATTTTCTCATATATATTTGTTCGTCTAATTCTTCAGTTACTATTTTGTTATATGTATAGATTTATTTATTTAAAATTTTATACTTATAACTAACTCATTTTTTCTACAAATAAGTAACTGTACGCACATCAATAGATGTGCATTATTTGATCACTGAGTAATACTCTGGTGCATCTGTCGTTCGTGGAAATCTTCCAGGACATTGTCGGGGACCGGGAACAATCTTCTGAGAACTTAGTCGCCTTGTTGCCCTTCTTCTCGGCTTATTGCTTAGCATTGTCAAACGTCACGACACTTGCTGTGTCTATGTCACTTGGACTTCCTTATTATATTATAAATATATATAAGCTAAAGATATAATAGTCTTAAATGAGTAGATAATATTTAAACTATACAAATAATAAATCTCTTATAAGTAACATATTGACTACAGGCTAAAAGTAATTATAATTATTCATAAAGAATATTCACTCAAGGTATTTTTTGTGACTGCAAATTAATTATATTCACAAAGAAATTAAAGTGTGCAACCATCGTCTCTAGAAATATCTAGTGATTGGTGATCATTAGACAAATTCCGAGCACCACTTATAACTATAGCAAAAACTGTTTTGCGTCATTTCACCGCAGCTCCGATGGATGGAGTGTTCCACCGGTGTGACCGCAGGTCTAGGGGACGTTGACCGTGGTTTTACTTTAGGGGATTCAGTACGAGAGCTGCGAACACGTGACTGAAAGTACTTTTAAAAGTATTCCTCATTTTTTCTTACGTTTATAAGTAACGCTAAAAAACGTAACCCACTTTACGCCTGGCTTACATTGATTGATTTGATGTTGGTATTACTTACAATAATTTATGTGCGTTGCTTGTTATTACTTTATTATAACTAGGTATTATATTTTATTTCAAGTGAGTTTTTACGTAATTGTTTTTGTTTTCCTTGAAGGTAAATAAGCGTGTTCTTATTACTCATTAGAACGAAAGGTATTATGGACTTTAGTACCTAAAGATATTAATTACGTTACGTTGGAAAACGTTCATAAATTTAACGTTTTACGCAACGTATACTTTTTATTTATATCTGATAACCGATGAGTTATTTGATAGTTATCTTTTGTTATTTTTAAATATTTTTTGAGTGTTCTGCATTTATGTATATCAAGGTGTATACTCGTCGTTATATGTAATAACGTAGTACGGCTATAGCTATAGATATCGTGGTGAGCGGATATCGGGTGCGCGCTGAGCACGCGGTGCGAGCGCGTCCAGTCAGAGTGCCGCCGCGCCGCCAAACAGACGCACGCGAGACCTGCACGTGCAGCCGCACCACTAGTACACAACAGGTCCATCACTGAAACCAAACTCGGGACCCGTCGCTTCGTCCCGCGGACCTCACTGTACGAACGATGTCCATTTGCATGTACCTATTCTGTCCATGGTTTTTTCTCGTAATGTACCTTGCGTTTCTCATGCTCGACGTGTGAGAGGGTTGCCGCTGAGTCGGAGCGCCAGAGCGCAGGCGCGTCGCCGCGATCGATACGGGCGCGCGTGGCCCCTGCCCGAGTGCCCGCAGGCAGGCCGCGGGTGTCGCGGGAGTCGCGGGTGTCGCCGGTGCAGCCGCGTGCCGGAGCGCCGCTGGGTGCTGTAATGCGCGGCTGACCGCGTCGCCACGATCGCTCCGCACGCGCCGGGCACGCGGCCGCGCGGCGCCATGAGCGCGGCCACGCCGGAGGTGCGCGGCCCTCCGCACGACGCCGCCTCGCCGCCGGTGGCGCTGCCGAGGATCAAGCCCGAGCTGGGGCTCAATGATGCCACACTATTCGCAGTCTACTGTTTCATTAAAAATTTTATCGGGTAAGTCTGGTGGTTTATGCCTTTGATGGATGAATGTTCCACGATGTGGCGTGGCGAGAAATTACGATTTTAGTCGTGACATATTGTCAATTTGTAACATGATCTTTCTTTATTTGAAGAACATTATTACCTACCTAGAAAAAATTGCCGCTAAGCCGGCAGAGCTAGAGCGGTAGAGCGTTAGAACTTAATATACCTATATACAAAAATATATAAACGATATATGCCTTTGAAATACTAAGACTATTCGTTTACTTTCACGATCTTGTCTTATATTTTTCACCAATTTCTCAACAGTTGTTCTAAATATATTATGATAGCCGAGGAAAAGTTATTATGAAATAAAAAGATTTAGATAATGATGTTTTGAGAATAGAGACTAGATAGATATAAGTAATTATTGTAATTGAGTACAAAAACCGTAGTACGATATTCATCGAAAAAAGAATTTGATTCCAACTGAATATAGTCCTTCATAATAATAAAAATATTATATAATAACTCGTGATATTTTCATTTATGCATTATTATCTCACAAACGTGACATAATATACCGTATGCAATGTACAAACTGAACAAATAACATTTGCAAGGTCGTTGTATTATTTTTTATAAATATATTTATAGTTCAAGTGTTTTGGATTGGTAATGAATTAATTATTCGGTCAAGGAGTGTGCAGTGTTGTAATTCCCAAAATAGTGACAAATATAAAAATATATACATATATACGTAAAATAAAATTGTAAATTGTAATACTAATTACTATTTTATTACTTTATATTCAGAAAGCCTTGAGTGAGTTGAGTACTTCGAAATTTAATTAATAAGATATGAAACTTTAAATAAAATTTATGTCCATATTTATTCTGTTAACGAAAATTTTACAACAGACCAAAAATCTTTTATTGATCTTATGATTCGTATACAATTTTGACCTAATCTATAACACAGTTTTCAATATTTTTCTAATAACCGTATTCTCAGATAAGCCATTCGAACAGATATATGCCCAACCTTGAGCGGAATACTAACTGCCCACGCCTGTATTTGTTAACCTTTATAAGGTGATAGCTATTTTAAAACGCGGTTTATTTTATCAATATGTTCGTTTTTGTTGTCAGTAGATTTCGATCGTTTTACGTGATACTTTTTGTTAAGTTTTCAGTTCACTTTAATCGCTGTATTATTAAAATATTATTATCTTTTCGCTTTTCCATAAGTTCAGTTCAGTTCCTGAATATTGTTTATAACCAAAATTAATATTATTAGAAAATATCCAAATATATTTCAAACACACAATCGCCTCATTAACTATGGAAATTAATAATTTATGATTTTTTCTATGTGATTTATGAATACTTGTTCCTAAGAGCTATTGTCACTGATTTTTTACTTATGTTAATATGAATCATGCTTATAAATAGATACTTTTACTTGCTTGTTTTTACAGAGCTTTATCTAAAAAATGAGATTTTCTTAAATAATAATTTAATCAGAAATAGCCAGTCCACAGCCAGTCGTAGCGCAGAAGTCCAAGTGTTTGGCTGTAAACGTGACAGGTTGCGGGTTCGATTCCCACTCGAGAAAATTAAATAACTTATATTTTCATTCGGCGCTGGTGTCGAGGCAAAGTGCGATGTTGAGTCAAGTCACAATGCCTCCAGAAATCGGCGGAAAGTGTCTTAATGGAAATAGACTGTCTTAACACTAGGTTCCCAGATTCCTTCTGCGTACCCTGCTATGTTCTGGATACAGCGTGAAGCTGAAAAAAATAATCAGAAATAAATTTGTATATCACTCTAACATGGACACAATAGACAAATTAAGATAGACGAACATGTTCCTGTGAACTCTTTCTTCTAGCCGATTGCATTGACCGACTTGGCAGTTGGCGAGCATCACTTGTACTTCGCAAATGCATTTGTAATTAACGCACTGCACTGGCTTTTCATTTTACACGGCTAAAGAGAATGTCGTCCTATTTACCTTGTGGCAGGTGCTTGATTTAATGTCTGCATGTTCATTTTTACTAATTAACCTAACCTTGCACCTATCTAGATGCAAAGAAGTTGATTAGAATATTTTTATTTTATACGAGTACTAGATTTCACACACACATTCATACACTCTTTGAAAATTGTGTCTTAATGTTATGTCTTAAAAATAAAAACTTAATTAAAATTAAATTTAAGTTTCTTATCTTTTTATCTTTATCTTAATCTTTTTATGTCCTCACTGAAACAATTAATATTAAGCATACCTGTCCATATTTTGCAAGTTGAAGTTTGATGTTTTCCTTGGTAAATTATTAAAAGTCGTATATGTACTTTCATTTATTAGTCTACCATACTATTTCTAACTTTACGCATTGTTTCGAGCAGGGACTCGGAGAACACAGCTCTAACGCTATAGCATAGCTCTTTTGTTTCACCTACTGTCATCAACCTCTTCATACACGTCCTCTGTGGATTCCCCATGTTTTGCATATAGGTACCGTTCAGCCGTTCTCCAGAATCATTTGTCATGTTTTGAAAGGTTATAAGAGACGAATAAACTTTCAATTATAGTAAGTACCTCTATATTTTTTAAGAACATAAGAAGTTATCATTATTAATCTATATATATAAAAGCACTTGTCCTCACTGACTGAGGTAAGACGCACGCACAGCCGTAACCGCTGTGCTTAGAAACGTGGAATTTGGACAGATGTTTACTTTTGTAATCTGGACGTCCACTAAGAAGGGATTTTGAAAAATTTTAATCCTAAAGAGATGAAATTGGGGTTGAAAGTTTGTATGGAAAAAAAATTTTATCGACATAAAAATTAACACCGATTCTTATAAAATTTGAAATTCAGACTCTTAAAAGTATTTAATTGAACACATGTTTTATGGTTTTCTAGAATTCTTCCACTAAGGGTGCAAATAAGGGGTTGAAAGTTTTTATGGAAAAATCTATAAATCGCCACCGATTTTTATAAAATTTTAAATTTAGACTCTTAAAAATATTTTATTGAACACATGTTTCATGGTGTATTAAAATTCACCCCAAAATATGCAAGCGAAACTGCGCGCGTCCGCTAGTATTAATATATTGCACATATTATGTTACCTGAACATGATACATGCATACTCAGCTAACACATTCAACACAATCCTATTTTTCCAACAAAACCATTCCGTCGTGGCGCAGCGGTACAAGGGTGTATCGCGATGGTTGTAGGTTCGATCTCCACTTGAAGAAGTGAAATATTTATTTACGTTTATATTTCCATTTCTTCGCTCTGGTGTCGAGGCAAAGCGCGGCGTTGAGTTCTGCCACTCAACACATAAAGCCTCCAGAATTCAGCAGAAACTGGAGAACGGAGTGTCTTAACACTAGGTTCCCTCTGCCTACCCTGCTGTGTGTGGGATACGGCGTGAAGCTGATTTGATTTCAACTATTATCTACTGTACACCTAGCCTAGCCTAGCTAGGCTTATATAAAATTACACGATGCATTTGAAACGCATTTGATTAGCGGGTGAACTTAGGATGCAAACCATAGCTTTGTTCTATTAGCCATCATCACTTTCACAATAACAAAAGGGAAAGTCGGTGGCGCTCGCTCCCTTGCGGTCAGATTAGCTCGGGCTATTGAACACCTAATTCTTCTTGTTCGTTTCATTTCACACTACCTAATGATTGCTCTCTAATATCTCTTAGTTTCACCTTAGCAACATTTGTTGTACTACGCCTTAAAACTATCCATGTATAGGCTAGATTTGTTTGTATTCATCTATAAAACGATATATTTTTTTACCATATTTCTTTTGTATTATGTAAAGTGACACATAATATCTTACATAAGATCCACTGATAGCATCGACAGCACGTATATTGATTTTATCAATTTGTATATTAATCTTATACATAAATTCTTTCAGCGAAGTCGTATTTTGTTATCTAATAAGACATTTTTGTCACGTCGTACTAAAAGCGTACCTATATAAAGAAAAATATGTAATTACCAAGAAAAATTTGTGGCTTCCAAAGATGGCCTCATTAGTTTTTCCTGTGTTTAAATCTCCAGTCATCTCGTTATGTTTTTACTTTTAAGGCATGTTTCGTCACCTCAGACAGAAATTGTTTCACAGCTCATTATATTTTATTTGGTGATAGTTCAATTTGCTTAAATTGGACATAGTTTCCGTTGACCATACCAAGAAGCGTCGTGTTATTTTTCTTTTTTTTTAAGTGTGAAGTAGACATCCACGCAGCATGTTTTATTAATCAAATTGCAACGGAACATGATGCACTTGCAGAATGAAAGTTCTAAAACTACGGAGTCCAACTTTCATTGTAATATCACAGACATTATTAATTAGATTACTTGCAAATATAATACCTTAATGATCGTAGAAAGCACTGTCAACGGTATCGCGTGAATAGGCACCGAGCATCGACAATGGCACCGCTCGTCGGGTCCAGCTCGGGCCGCCTATCAGCTGTCGGCTCTCGCAACGATGCGTTTCGATATGATGGGAGATAGTGCGTGTCATTACAACTGCACGTAACTCGTAACGAACGTTGCGTAACCTGCGCTGCGTTAACACATTTCGCATTCGAACACTGGTTATATCATTTTATTAGTATCATTAGATTCTATCAACTGTGTTTAATTAGTAAGTTCATGTTGTTGTTGTTGTTGCGAACAATCAACAAGAAAATTGTTGTTTTTGTTTTCTTTATTTATATCCGATACCACAGCCATGGTTCGAGTCACACGCGCATGACTGTCTCTCAGTACTACAGTGTATTGATGTAACTATCTTCCTATGTCGATTTTACCTGTTCAACGTATACATGCGTTATTTAAATTTTGATTCTAAGATAATATAACGTAAAACTACTAATAGTCATTTAAACTTATAAAAAATTATAAATGATTTTTAATTAATTATTAACTTTGTAATGTTATAGTAATTATATTAATATGCAATTAGTAGTCAAGATCGGATAATATTTAACACGGTGCATGCATATGCATTTGCTATAAATATATTATTAGCTTACATATTGTTAGCTTCATCCCATTCATAATACTGACGTGTCCCCAATGTTATTTGTACTGTGACGTTTCACCTGTTCATACGATTATGTAGTTTATTTATAATACTAATAAAATTACATAAAAAATTATGAATTACAACAAATTTCATGTTGACTAATCTAGATTATGTTGTGCATGTAGCATTGCATTTGATGTGTGTAGAACCTTGTCAGTTAAGGTTCAAGTCGATTTTTTATATTTATTTTCTTTTAAAAAAAAAATCATGTTTGTTTCTTATATTTGTTGAAACTAAAAGATACAAAAATAAAGGTTTCATTTTTCTTTCTTTCTCTCTAAAATAAAGTAGTTTTCACGAATCATTATAAAATTTCTGCCACTTGATTAAACATCTCAGGTATTTTTTTTATCATTTTTTAACACTTCCTTATATAAGTATACTAGTGGGCCCGGACGCGGCTACGCCCGCGAAAATATAAGCCTAAATAATAAAAATAAGTTAAAAAATAATAATAAGTGGAGATTTATTATTAGAAAAAATATCTGAGTAACCGAAATGAACAAA
>DWNA01000407.1:0-24229 GCA_018249835.1 Heliconius besckei | reverse complement strand
AAATTTTGCATACACACTTCGATATGTAGGTATAATTTCGAGTATTCAAAACATTGCCAACACACAAACAAGCGTCAATCTTCTAAATACTCATCTATTTCTGCTATTAAGCTATCTATGTGAAACGCGACGGTTGTGGATTCGATTCCCACTCGGGGAATGAATTATTTAATATATTCATTTTATCGCTATTGTAACAAGGCAAAGCACGGTGTTAAGTGCCGCCACTCAACATGCGGAATGTGTGATACGGAATGTTTTAACACAGGCTTAGGTTCCGTTGGCCTATCCTGCTTGATCAGGATACAGGTAATTATCCCGAAAATATTTTAAATTATAAATATTGTATACATTTAATATTATTTAATATCAATAATTCCTTTAAACGGACGAACGCAATTTCAATTACTTAAACAAATCCCAAATTAATCTATATGCAATGTCTGTATGAAATTCAAATTTAATGCCTATAGTTCGTCCTTGATACTTCCCCGCTTCCATCGGGAAAGGCCACGGGCGCAGGCCAACACGTGTAGGTTATTTAATATTATATTTTTTTTATGATATTATGCTGAAAGTTACTATCGGCTAGTCGTTGCGCAAGAACAGGTTGTAGGTTCAATCCCACTCGACTAATAATTAATATTTTCATTTCTTAGATCTGGTGTCAAGGCAAAGCGCGGCGTTGAGTTCCGTTACTCAAAACACAATGTCTCTAATATTCGGGAAAGTCATTCTGGAAAGCGGGGAGTAGTAGGGGGCCCAGTATTAACTAGGCTCTCTCTACCTACACTACTGCATGCGGGAAAAGTATAGCGTGAAGCTAGAAAAAAAAACTTGTTTTATAATATTAGTTTTTTAATATTAGGTAAATCGACATTGACCTCTACAGCCATATTATTCGACCTCATTAGGAGGTGCTGTTGTCATCTGTGGGCTTTCAGCGGTCAGTCAGTCTACGATGACTAAACTACACTCTAGAACTAGAGTCAGTACTAACAATGGACTGGGGGGATGTGACTTCGAAAAAAAATATTAATATAGTATACATAGTATGGATTGAATATTGTTACTTATTATTTAGACTGCCTTATTTCATATTTATATTTGAACTTCCATTGTTAATTGACATGTTATTTTTATATTATATTTCGAAAATGAAAATATTGAATTTCCTCAAGTGGGAATCGAGACCACATCCTGTCGCTTTACAAGCTAGATTATTAAATTAATTAGTAGTTAATAAAAATGGATTTTGTACATATTTAATAATTACTTGATATAATTAAATTAACAATATAAGCTACACGAAGTACTAAGTCGGAAAATCCCCTCAGGCACATATCCTGTAACAGAATAAAATAGAATTTTCTTGGAACAATTACTTTTACCTGCGAATACTATTTATTATCGATAGACTTTAAACATTGATCATGTTACTTCTAGTCTTCTAAGTTTCTAATAAAATATTATGTGAACATGTTTTCATAATAAAGACGATTCTTTATTATTAGATACATTTCACTGCCTTGAACATGATGAAAAAGATATGATTGCACTCCTTTGAGCGGAGTAAGAAAACTTAGTATAGGAAAACTTCTAACTAATATAAAAATGTGAAGCAATAAAATTACGAATGTTAAATAAAACCCGTTTCTGAGAATATAAGAAATTAACTTCTTGTTTTATTTAGACATGTAGTATAACCTAGAATAAATATTTTCATTCTGTATTATAGTAGTTTTTCGTTAAGTATAAAAAAAGCTTTGGTGCATACTTTAATAGTTCTTATGATTTTTACGTAATATTTTTTTGTGAAATAAAAGGAAGTCAATATTGGCATACCATGTCATAAGTGAATTTATTGTATTAAAAGTTATAGGTTCAAATTTAAATGTATAAATTGTTTTAAAGTTTACATACATTTGAAATTAAAAAAATATGTATTCTTACATATACAGAATGTGTGTCATATACATTTTATTTTTAATTCTAAATAATTTTAATATATCTTCATTTATGTCAAACTGAAATATAATATTAAGCATTACGCATACAACGGCAATATTTATTACAGAAATCCTTCAACCCTTGTTTCAATTATACAAGTAGCTATCCATCAGCCTTTTAACGTCCACTGCTGGACATAGGCCTTCCCCAATGCTCTCCACTCCGTCCAGTCCTGCGCCCATTGAATACAGTGGGTTCCCGCTGTCTTCTTAAGGTCGTCGGTTCACCTGGTTGGAGGGCGGCCTGTACCTTTTGCCGAGACGTGGTCGCCATTCGAGGACCTTTCTTCCCCATCAGTTGTCGGTACTCCTGACAATATGGCCTGCTATATAGAGTATTTATTAATATTATCTGTGACGTCGTGATTCGCGAGATTGCTCTATGAATTCCCTTTATTTATTCTTATAGGAAGTTTATTCAACAAGTTAATTTGAAATCTAGAAAATTGAAATTGAAAATTTATTTCTATTCGTACATACAGTACATCAAAGGAAATAAGTATGCCTACGGGAAATGAGCGCTAGAAATTGTGAGATACACACATTTATTTATTTTATGAACTTGTCGTTCGTGTTGTGGTTTTCTAAATAAAAAAATATTAAGAATACATTTCAAGAGTTACCACGGTAAAAGTCGTCTTAAAGTATATCTATAGATCTAAAGTAGAACGAAAAAACGAAAGTTTACTTTGAAAAGACGGGACTAATTTCTATAATTGATTCTTTACAAAAAAAATATTAGAGTACCTATATATGCTACATGTACTTATTATAGGATTATTAATATTATATTCTCAAAATTCCAGTGTAATACAGCATTCACTTTATATTCGTGAAATCTAAAATAAAATTTTAAAAAAAAGTTTATTATTCGGACAACCCATGATCCATATATGTTATCTAGTAGTAATACAATAAAACTTAAAATATAGTGTTAGTACTTAATAACTAATAGTGATTTAATGATGTACTTGAATTAAGATAATATTTTGACCCATCTTATAATTGTTAAGGTACTTTGTCAGTACCAACACCCGAAGCCTTTTCAGCATTGTAGAAAGACATGAATATAATAGCTACCACTTAGTTATAGTAAGTAAATATATATTTGTTTCACTAGTGGAAATTATGGTGCAATTTCAACCCCTTTTATTTATGCAATATAATCTCTGTTTCAGAAGTCGATGGTACTCGTATATACGCAATTAAAGTATAGCAAAGAATGCATTTTGCGATTCTGTGAATTTTGTGGACCTGAAATTGACGTTTGAGGCAGGAAGTTTTGGCATGACCACCCACACCTACCAGCCCTCCCACTCGTCTGGACTTATTGAAATGCTTGTTGCACCTTCACTGAAATTATATTGATTTTATTACTGTTGATAGTAAGCTAAACGTTATAATATTTTGTTAAAAATTGATTTATAATTATAAGTATTTACTAAAACGAAATTAATGTACTTACGTTGTTTAGTATATTTTTAAAAATTAAAAAATCATAGAGGCCGTCGCCACTTAACAGGTATTGTCTGGAAAATTCGGCGAAAAGTGGAGAACGTAGAGTGCTAAGGCTAACACTACGTTCCCTCTGCCTAGTGCCTACACTGTTGTATGCGTGAAGCTGATTTATTTATTATTGCTATATTATAGGATGGTATATTAATAATATTATTCAGGAATATAAAAATAAGTCGATGTAGTAAGCCGTATTAGCGTTGCATAAAAAGAGTTTATAAAGATTACCTAAGGCTTAAGTATTCTTAAAATACAATCTTTTAGAACAATATGTTTATTTTTATTTGAAACTATATTACGAATCTTTAATCCATATTTTATTTACGTATAAAATATATAAAAAATTTTTTTTAAAAAATCTGAAAACGTCTCTTTCTCTTCTGAGAGAAAAAATCTCTTTTTGTGTCAAAAGAGTCAATCGCGCGAGTGCTACAGTAATCCAATGTTTAACTTTTCCTTTGTCACACTGACTTTGTTTTGGATATGCAATGTTAAGCTATCATTTCAATTTTCCCAATTATTGATTTTTATGGATTTCGTTCAATTATGCTGGTACTGGACATAATGTTTTATGTATAGTTTTACTTTTGTACATAAAATATTCATGTTGAATTATTTATAAAAACTAGATTTTTTTAATGGTTTTTTATAAACAAAGGAAATAATTCAACTTCCACAGTAAATGGAGTTAGTAAATCAAAAATTCAAAGTGACCGGCAGTTTTCTTGTAACATGCTGTTGGAAAATACAAAAAAGACTTTTCCAAAACAATAAAGGGGAGTCCATTGCATTATTTTAACACTGCAGGCCAGGCAAAGCCGCGGCCAGTTCTAGTTCTAATAAATTAATACTACCGTACCTCACTCGCCTCATCTGTAAAACAGATTTTTGCCCAGCACAGCTATCAGTCTCTCACAAAAGGTTTTCACTGTTCGATTTTTGATGGGTATTTTTTAGTTTTTTCGCCTCTCCCGTACTTCTATTGCAAACAGAGAATTTAATAACAACAATGTGATACAAAGGCTTGCTGAGTAATTAAATATTGCCTGAATGAGAAAGGAACGCCATTCCTAATTTGAAATATGACGTTTCATTTCCGCCTCCTTGAGGGACGCCAGTCGCCGAGCTGGGCCAAGAGTCCAAGGCGTAGGCCTGGATATATAATATATTTTGTATTTTTCGTACTAAAATAATATTTTTATCATCATACAACTTATATTAAAATACAACACGAATATTTCTACATTACTATGGTGTGTGTTCTAAACGCATACCTCCTGAATTCATGGTTCGCTTGTCCTCTATAAACTGAAGCTTTGCCGACGTCATATAATAGGCATCGGCAGATTTGCATTTCACATCTTCTAGATATTAATACGTGGAAGATCGAACTGATGGTTAAAATTGAAGTTGCCAATGACACTATTGGATCTGAATTATATATATTTATTCAGCGTCACGCTGTATCCCACGTAGAGAACCAAGCAGAGTTAAGGCACTCCGTTCCCATTAAGACACTTCCGTTCCCCCTTTCCACCGAATACTGATTCGTCTTAAGACCTGAATGAATTTTCTCACTATCGGAGATATATTATATCTCATATTAAGTATTTTTTAAAAGGCAAATGCCGTTTGAGATCTATTTTCATTTTTTTTTGTGTTTTGTTACGTAAGCAAAGCGGAAAAGCACATTTTAACGTAGCAATAGAAATTAATATAGATGTATCCTATTTTTAACAAATAAAAAACATATTAAGAGATATTTACTTATATTATATTTAGCTTAGAGACTAAGCTTGCTATAAAATATGTTTTATTTCAACGCCATCTGTCATGCTCAAAATCTTAATACAACGAAGCTGGAAACTTTTGACGTTAAATATTATGAAATTAAGAAGCATATGGAGTATTGAGGCTTTAAACCATTATAGACAACTTTTTGTTTTGTAGCATTATATTTGCTAAGAAATCTAGAGGTCACTTTAGAATTGAATATTTCAATTAACGTCAACAGATGTCACTGCAAATTAAATATGAACAATTATACTAAATTAATTTATTAACTTTGTATATTTGTAACTATTAATATAATTTATTGTATAGTTCATTTACCACAAATAATTTATTGTATAGTTCATAAAGAAAAAAATATGTTTTCCGCAATCCGTTCTTCACTATCTGTGGTAATTTACTCTGCATAACTCGCCATAGCACTCTATAGTCTATTTATCTAAAAAAAAGTGTGACACAATATAAGTCTATGGTCAAAATATTTCTAGTATATCAAGTTAGTATATCTCGTTCAGAAACAGCTTTAAATGTAAAATTATTTATTTGGGACGTTATTACCTAAGCGTAACGTTGAATGAACTAATGCAATTTATGGCACCAAACACAACACAGCCAAAGAATAGCTATGTTGCAGGCAAAACTTTTTATATGGAACATAATGTCACATAACATACATAATGTCAAACTTTGACAGTCAAAATCAAAACATCCAAGAAAGCCTCAAGTCTCTAAGTTAAAATGTCGGCTGTGAAAATCCAGATAACGATAAGTATTTAATGTTTAGTTAAACAAGAATCAGGGTTCAAAGTGCAATCAGATAGGCAAAATATATTAATTTTATTTTGTTTGTTTTCGTACGCTTTAATTATGTCTGCTTACGGTAAATTTGGACCGCTAGTAGGGGCTATAGATGAGGGAACATCGAGTGCTCGTTTTATTATATTTAAAGCCAATTCTTGTGAAGTGGTAGCGGTACATCAGAAAGAATTAGAACAATATTTCCCTCAAGAAGGATGGGTGGAACAGGATCCTATCGCAATACTAGATGTAGTGACAACATGCATAACAAGTGCTGTGGAACAATTAGTGTCTATAGGTGGTTCTCCGAAGGTTAGTTATTGATTATTTACACTTTAATTTTCAAATGTTTATTTATTTATTTTAAATATATATTTATATCAGTCGGAAATAATTCTCTAACCAAATTTCCCTTGCAATTTGTATGGGAATTCAATTCTCTCTCTGGGCAATGAAGTATTTTAGTTTCATAGTTTTGTTAGACAAGTCATGGTGTTGAGTTTAGCTACACAACAGGCAAGGTCTTGAATTTGTTCAAAGTGGAGTACTGAGTGTTTGTGACATTCCTGTTATTGTATATTGTCTATTTTGTGTATTATTTTAGCTTCATGCATTCCACATATAGCAGAGTAGCAATCCTAATGATAAGAAACTCTGTTCCCTGCTTTCCATCCAATTTTTGAGACAGTGAATGTTGGTGGGTGGAACCAGAAAATTAAACCCATTACCCTGAAGTGTAATCAAATCCATAACTGCGGTGTGTACACCAACACATTGTGCCATGATAGTGTCTTAAATTATAATGTAATTATAAATAATTCCAGGACATCATAGCAGTAGGAGTTACCAACCAGAGAGAAACTACAATAGTATGGGATAAAATCACCGGGAAGCCCCTTCACAATGCTATAGTATGGCTTGATATGAGGACATCCTCTACTATAGACAAATTGCTTGACACGGTCCCTAATAAGACAAGGAATAAAAATTATTTGAAGGTAACATTGTCATTTGTATTGACATATTTCACAACATGGTTACAAGAATATATATGTATATTTTAATAACAATGATAACTATAATACTTTATTGCACTTTTACAATTGGAATATACATTAGATTATATATTTTTTATTTATATTTCTTGGCTTAATACAATAGTATTAAAACAAAATATCTCTAAGCATAATATGCTCTTGTGCATTTCAAATCAACCATCTCCTCTATCGCCACAGGCTGGTGCCACTTTGTTGTGACAACACAAAAACAGGAGAAAAAAATTATAGACAGATTGTCTGTACTGTTTTCAATACTTAAATCAATAAAAAGAGCTATAATATTAAAAGTTTACATCTTTTTATAAATTTAAATAGTCTATTATATGTTTTAAACAACAAATCATTATTTATATTGTGTAATTTAAATTTGCAATTTTGAATTCTTTCAAGGACATAAAATAAAAAAAATTAAGTTATGAATGCCATAGAGTTGTTATATAAATATATATTTGGCATCAGTGCCAAAAAGTATGGTTAAACAAGCATACTTTTTGGCCAACTATTACAATGTTTTGTATGTTTAATTTTTTTATTCATTATTAATACTATTACCTACATAAATTGTAAATAGAAATGTATAAATCTTGTTTTCTTATTTATGTTTGTACTAAATAATAATAATTTGCAAAGATGAAATATTTGTTGCAAATTAATTTAATGTATTTTTAAAATTTATATCATAAATTCAATATTTATCCTCCAAAAAAGAGCCGTAATTATATAAGTATATTTATAATATTTATAATATTTATAAGTATATTTATAAACTAAGAGCGCGAGATTCTGTGCGAGATGTTTTCAAAGATGCAGGTATTCTTACAGTTGTTTCCCAATTTATATACTATAATTTTCTCTTTGTTCGACGAAATATACATTGTCATAGTAAACATCGTGACAATCAATACAATAGGAACGAAAAATAAAGATAAGATTGTTACTCCAAGTTTTCGCCTCCAAAAAGTTAATAAATCTTTGTAGCCAGCTAATGTAATAGATTGTACCATTGATTTTGAAAAGAGCAACTGTTGAATTTTTTCCGGCTCTTCTCAGCAGAACTGCCTTCCGAACCCGTGGTAGCTTTTTGTTCATATGTTCATTCAACGATTCAAAAGTGCTTATTATAAGTTTATTGGAATAAAGAATATTTTGAATTTGAATTTTGAATATATTTAATTTATTAATGAAGTATATTTAGTATTATACTTTTTGGAAACCTAATTTCAATAGACAAGTTGGTTAAAAAAAAATTCCACCTGGGACTCTTACCACCATAAACTCTTTGGTTTCAAATGTGTGGTGCATTTGAAGAGGTTTACCATGAGAATCAAAGATAAGATAATATGTGTTTTTCTTGGCTCACAGACTATCCATTGCTGAATGTAGGCATCAATATACTCAAAGTCAAAGTCAAAGTCAAAATATCTTTATTCCATTAAAATGCTTAACATTTACTTGGACATGTCATATAAGTAGAAAACAAGAATGCAAAACAAAATAACAAAAAAAAAGTGCAATTTTGACTTCAAAAAAGCCCGTTCGAATGGTTGAGCTCATGAGAAGATACAGGCAAAGAAACTCATGGCCACTCTTTTTAACTGCCAATATTTGTTACAAATTACAATAACAATTTCAACTTAGAAATAGAGCAACTCATTTCCAAACATATTTATCGCGAACATAATCTTTAACAGAGTAATATGCTTTTTGGCAGAGCCTGTGCTCAAATAGATTCAAATAGATTCTAATATATAATAGATACGACAGTTCTTCCAACTACTTACAATTTTAAAAGAAACAGGAAAACAAGTTCTTCATCATAACTTAAGTAAAGAAAACACCATCTTTTATTTTTATTGATTTTTACAAAAAAGCATTCAGTTCCTCCTTTATGAAATTTTCTGCTATTAACATTTCAGCCATTATGTGGTCTCCCTTTGTCACCATACTTCAGTGCGGTTAAGCTCCGATGGCTCAGTGATAATGTTGATGCTGTGAAGCAAGCCATGAAAAATGGCACATGTTGCTTCGGTACTGTAGACACGTGGATTATGTGGAATTTAACTGGTAAAATATTTCAGAACTTTTTTGATTATGTGATTTTACAACTATTAAAAATTAATTAGTCATTGTAAATGCTAAGGTTGTTGGTTGTGGATGCTCTAGGGAATGAGATATTTCCTTTTTTTTCATTTCCTCGGTGTGAAACACAACGCTGCATTGTGTCTTTATATATATACAGACAAAGCGCAACCCACAACCGTCGTGTTTACAATTAAAAGCTATCATACTACTCAACCACAGCCATATTACGTAATACTATATACATATTATATCAATACAGTCAGGTAATAAAGACATGCAGTGATAAAGACATTATGTCGCAAAATTCAAAAATAGGAGGAAATAAAAAAAATCTATTTATGTTTTATATATTTTATTTAGTAGTTTTAGAGGCCGTCGTGGCGCAGCGGCACAAGGACGGTTGTGGGTTTGATGTTTACTTTCGTAATCTGGACATCCACTAAGAAGGGATTTTGTAAAATTGTAACCCTAAGGGGTGAGATAGGGGTTGAAAGTTTGTATGGAAATAAATTAAATCGGCACCGATTCTTATAAAACTTAAAATTTAGATTTTTAAAAGTATTTAATTGAATACGTGTTTCATAGTTTTCTAGAATTCTCCCGCTAAGGGTGCAAATAAGGGGTTGAAAGTTTGTATAGATTATTTTTAATCGCCACCGATTATTATAAAATTTATAATTTAGACTCTTAAAAATATTTCATTGAACACATGTTTCATGGTTTATTAGAATTCAACCCAAAAAAAGCTAGCGAAGCTGCGCGCGTCCGCTAGTCATTTATAAAATCATTAATTTGGTAATAACCTTTAGTAATAATAACCACACAATTTTGTTTAAAACGTTATATAGAAAAATCTCTGACGTTTCCTGGGATGCTATTGTAAAAGCGTACACATTGTCACATAAAAGAATTACGGATTCGATGCAATCGAGTCACAGGTGCACTAAGTTTAAGCCTATTTCTGGTAATAATATTATGAACATCACCAATTTTTGTTTTTTTTTTATCGTATTTAAAGGCTTACAATTTTGTGAGTTTGTTTCTATATAAAACTGAGAAAATACTAAATGATATGTATTAATCACTGCGATTTATACAAAATATATTTATTCTACAGGTGGTGTAAATGGCGGTAAACATGTCACTGACGTCACGAACGCTTCACGCACAATGCTTATGAACATTGAGAATTTGAAATGGGATTCGTTACTAATGAAGTTTTTTGAAATACCGCACTCCGTGCTGCCTGAAATTAAATCTAGCTCCGAAGTAAGTAACTAGATTTTTTAAACGGATATATCAACTATTCTAATGTTGGTAGGAGGCTGTATGGTTATTACTTACTAATATCAAAAATTAATATGATACACAACGTAATGTCTAAAGAATTGGGCGGAAAATGGGGAACGGAAATGTCTTAGAGGATACAGAGTGTTTTAACACTAGATTCCCAGGTTGCCTCTGCCTACCTTGCTATGTGCGGGTTGTAAAGTGAAGTTAAAAAAGGTTCCATCTTTGTAAGCTAAACAATGCATATACTAGGTGGACAGCGTCTTACTGTAAACGTGATAAGTTTGATCATCATAAGCGGGAATGAATTGTTTTAACTTTCTTTTTCGTAATTCTAAACGCAGCGTGACGCTCCGCTACTCAACACACAATGTCTAGAAGAAAATCGGTGAATGGACGTTTTTGACACTAGTCTCTAGAAAATCGTAAATTTGAAAAAGTCACGTACATTAATAATTCCAGATATATGGTTACATATCAAATGGCTCACTAACTGGTATACCAATATCGGGGTGTCTCGGTGATCAGCAAGCAGCCTTGGTCGGTCAAATGTGTCTCACCAAAGGCCAGGCCAAGGCCACTTATGGGACTGGTTGCTTTGTCCTATATAATACTGGAGATATAAGAGTTAGCTCCTCCAGAGGTCTCTTGACAACTGTAGCTTATCAGTTGGGTAGCGATAATGTGCCATGTTATGCTTTGGAAGGATCGGTGAGTTATTTACTTTTCTTTTTATAAATTGTATAAGATTTCCTGTTTTTGGTTTTAAATTGATAAGTGTATATCTATCTACAAGTGCAAAATGTGTTTTGTAAATTTATCAATTTAATACAATTTTAACACAAATAATGGATTGTTTTTAACATTTTATTGAGATTTTAACACAAATACTGGATTGTTTTTAACATTTTTATTATTTGAAGAATTTTTACTTTAATATTATTTTAGATGTTATAAAATATTAGGAATATATTTAACACAGCTGTTTTGCATTACAACAAAACAGTTTTGAAGAAGCAGTCTCTTAATTTCGCCTTTTCACATAAATATGTAGTGCAACTTACTAAATAATCATTGTTATACTTACCTTTTTCACTTCTGCGATGACGTACCCCATCTTTTTTATTCTAAGTCTTCAAAACTCACCTACTGTGTTTCTCCGTACACATAATAACAGCTATATTATCAATTATGTTACTTCGAAACACAGCGTTTATTGAGGACCTGTTTGTTTACTGCTGGTGAAAGACAAAGGATGCAGATGCTATGTCTTCTTAAAGAAAATTAACTTTTTATATCTATATTAAAATTTAATTTTTAATTTCCTTATAAAACATTTAAGTTTTTCAAGTAACATGAATAAAACTGTTCACCTTAATAAGATATTTCTTAGGAATACTGTGTAACAAACTATTCTGGTGACTTTTTCTTTATTTATTTACTTTATCATAAAATATTTATTTAATAAAATAAACTTATTATTATATAATAAGCTTTTTAAACGCGGAATCTTAAAAAAAGGTGTTTATTTGTTATTTTGAATATATATCAGGTGGCCATAGCAGGTGCGGCTCTCGGCTGGCTCCGTGATAACATGGGATTAATAGACAACGCAAAAGATTCACAAGACTTAGCGGAAAAAGCTACTGAAAATGGCAGCGTGGTATTTGTTCCAGCTTTTAGTGGTCTTTATGCACCATATTGGAGGCAAGATGCACGAGGGTATGAATAATTAATTTTCTATTATTATGATATGTATTGTTCTTCTTAAATAATCCATATTTAAAATATATTTGAGGCCATCTTGGCCTAGGCAGGGACTGTTACTACCATGGCCATTTTATTACAGCGACCCGCTCGTGGTTGTAATTACGCGTGATTGTACTACACAATTACTTATTTTTTATTTAAATAAAACAAACACTAAATATTAAGGGATTTATGAAAAAATATAATAGTTCTAAATGTAATTAACAACTTAAATACAGTTAGTATTATTGTATTTTTACCGATTCTAAGATAAGTGTGCACAAAGGCACAGACAAACAGATAAACTGAGTAAAAAAATTAAAAAATCATTGTTTTGGGTTCTATAATCCTGATAGATGTCGTGAATAAAAGATTTCTCATTTATCTTCCATGTACAGATAGTGATCAGTTACAAGCTTGTTATATGTATAGATTTTCAATTGGCAGTTCTATTAAGGAAAAAAGTGGCGTTAAGCTACCCCATCATAGTCGACTACCATATACAAGCATTCGATACCAACTGAGGTAGCGCGCGTGGACATAGGCTAATATGCTGAATAAACTAGAACGCGTGCCTACAGTAACCTCCTTCTTAAACAAAAATACACATTATTTAGTAATATCTTTAAAAGCATACAGGTTTATTCACATGTTTACAATAATAAGCAGTTTTGTGGAACAATGTTATTCGTAACTTGACTACTTGTTAGTCTTTTTAATAAGATTGACATACTTGCTAAGTAATGCAATTATTATAAACAAATTTATAAATATGTAGTATTATTATATTCTATATGAATGTAATATAATTTATATAATTCTACACTGATATAAATTTAAGTAGATTAAAATTTTTATATTAAGGAACAATTACTACATTTACGTACATTATAGTACACAAATCCAGTACATGTCTAATGGCGTAGGCTTCCTTTCGGTCCTCTTTAATAGAATTATTGCCAATTTTTATTATAGAAATATTAAATACAGTATAATATAAATTGATATGAATAGTTGTGTAGTCTTAAGCTGTTCGTAATAAAATAATTATTCAAATTACTATTTACTTTAATGAATTTATTTAAGCAATTTGGTAAAGATCTATTTATGACACAGCAATTTACATATAAAATTCCATTAACATACACAAATTTATGCTTAAAATACTTTTGAGCGTTACCCTTTAACGCTAACTAGTCTAGCCCGATAAGCATGGGAAAGCTTCTAATGAATTATTTTTCATATAATTATATTGCTTTTTATCTGATATAGCGACACACCTACTACTTTGTCTTTACTTTGTCTCCCTTACAATAAAGGAGTTATGGGGGAAACTCCTATGTCTAAGTTGTTGAGATATCTTGATTAATTTCTTTAGGGATGGGATTGAAATATTTGGCCTATATGCTACTCCCGTAAAAGGATCGCTGACGCTTCCTCTCTGTGTAAAAATATATTTTATTATTAAAATAAGTTAAACGACAGGCCTTAAGACCTTATACATATAAAGGTTTATTTGATTAGGCCTACTAAAATAATAATTTGATATTTTTTTCAATAGATTCATGCCATTTATTTTTTTTTCTTGTAAGAACTTCTTGTTTTTTAGCTTGTTGGAAATATAATACAATTAAATTTATTACCTACGCGAGTAAGATTCTAATAAGAAAGTGTCATTAAGCTCTTTGAAATCGGAAGTATAATTTAGCAATAATAATTATTATAAAATGAAGCCTATTAATATTAAAAGAGGTTTTAATTTATATTATTTACGGCTCACGCTCTGTTCAACAGATGGCGTTGAACGTTTTCGTAAATCGCGCTATGGTTTGGTTTGGTTGTAGAGTATATAAGCATTTCCTCCAGCTCCTCTCGGTTTCCCTTCAAAACGTATAAATCTTTGCGTATAAATCTCTGCGTATATCAACATATACATGTTACATACCAATTTTTAAAGAAAAAGTATTTATTTATGAATTGTTTATTTCATTATTAACAGCTGCGTCGGTCAGTTTCATACACCGGGTTCTAGTTATAAATTATCTTAACTTTGTTGATAATTTTAAGTTTTTTTTTATAAATAACGTAAAATGAACAATGCTACAACTAGCCAATAAGATTAGATTTATCTTGCTTGTAAACTATAAAATTAATATATTTTCCACAGAGTGATCTGCGGAATTACAGAGGATACTAACTCAAATCACGTCGTCAAAGCTGCCTTGGAAGCAGTTTGTTTTCAAGTAAGAGATATATTGGACGCCATGAACGAGGATTGCGGTATTCCACTTCAATTGTTGAAAGTACGTTTGGTGTGATTATTTTATTACAATTACTTTTATTTACTTTCACCTGTCTGTTGTCTGTAATCAACGTTCAGCTGTGATGAATCTATAAATCGGATGATAATGCAATATTATTATGACGTAGAGCTGATCTGATGATGCCGCGGGAAGGTTGTTATGGGAACAACCTAATTAGACGACGCAGCCTGATCGAATTTGAGCTTGTTTGATTCGTTTTGCTAACTAGTGAAAATCTAGAAAAAAGGGTTTTTTTTCTTTAATTTTATGTATTATTATTGTATTACCGTTTTATATATTTTAATATGACTAGACTAAAAAAAAATCGCGGTAAAAATTCGATTATAATTGATTGAAATTATATGTAGAACTAGCAACCGCCAGCGGCAACGGTTTAAGCGGGCGAAAGCGCTCGCCCAGTAGAGATATATAAGTCAAGAAATATTTTGATATTACAGGTAGACGGTGGTATGACATCAAACGCACTAGTGATGCAAATGCAAGCTGATTTAATAGGTATTGACGTTATAAAAGCGGGATTTACGGAGAGCACCGCCTTAGGAGCCGCCATGGTTGCTTTTTGGGGCTTGGATAAGAATAGACAAGGAACCCCTATTGTAATGTCGGCAGGAATCACCTATCAACCCAAAGTGAGCGAAGACGATCGCGATATGAAATATAAACAATGGAAAATGGCCGTAGAAAGGTCCTTAGGTTGGGAACAAAATTAAAATGAAGAATTGTTATGTTGGTTTGTTATCTTTTGGAGAATAGTGGATGTGTTTTCGTCTTTATATTCGACAATAATTATATTATTTAAGTGACCGTGTAACGTAAAATGGGATGGTTATTTTAATTATATTTAACGCGCCATATCAAAATCAAAATGGCAATATAAAAAGTTATTTTTAATATAATATGATACAGTACGGTCCACGAGTCGTGTACGCCCTGGAGATAGGTTTTCTGAACTATTGGACATTGTTCAGTCGGTAACAAAATAATAAGGTTCACACTGTATCCCGCCCACAGCAGGGTTGCTTTGCATAAACACTAGAGCGAAGTAAAGGAAATGTCAATTTAAATAAATATTTAGTTTCCTCGTATGGGGATGGAACCGACAACCAGTAGCCTTTACAGTCACATTTGTGCCTCTGCACCACGACTGGCCTCTGGACAAAATAATCAAAAGTAATATAAATCCTAAAATCAAATCTGCGACACTACAGGGCAGCCACTACTCGTAGACAGTACTATATCTTGGATCTTTAGCTTTGGACGACGTTATAAAAATATTTACATACGGCTCCCATTTTCGTTATCATGTCTTATTTAACATGATGTTTTTTTAATTACTGCAGTTCTGTCATATTTACTACAACTAACTTTAACTATATTAGGCCTAGAAAAAACCTTTTATGAAATTCTAAATATTTACTCGTAGATTTATAGTTTGTAGAATCTTTTAATATTGAAAAATCAATTGTATATTGAAAATACTTAAGTAATAAAAAAATGGCTTCTAAAGTTGAAAAACATTATTGTAATGGAGCTCTATGCTCGAGTACAAACATTAATGGTGCCTTTGTGCTGAATATTAGATATATTATCAATATTAATATTAAATTTCATTAAAAAAATGTATAATGTAAATGTATAATATAGATTCCCTCTGCCTACCCTGATGTGTGCGGGATACAGCGTGAAGCTGATATTGTTAAAAAAAATGTATAATTATGGTGAAAAGACATACTTAGTTAGAAATGGTGTCAGTAGGTACTAACTTTCTTGTTTATTATAATAAACAGTTATTAATTGTAGAAGCTATTATATTAAAAATAGCAAGACATTTATTGTATATTTAAATTAATTATCTAGGTTTGTTATTTCTAAAAATAAAATAAATCAGCTTCACGCTGTGTCCCGAATACAATAAGGTAGGCAAGAGGAACCTATCGTTAAGTCACGCCGTTCCTTACTTTCCGCCGGATGCGCCGCTGGGGATCGAACCCACAACCCATTCTAATATGAATGAATTATTTATTATTATTAAAAATAATATTTGTTAATATTTTCATTTATTATCTCTGGTACGAAGGCAAAAAAACTCGGCGTTGAGTACTCTCTAGGCCACTCATCACGCAATGCCGCGGACAATTTGGCGGAAAGTGGGGTACGGAGTGTGTTTTTTTTAATCGTTTTTTTTAGATGGCAATCGTAAAGAAATAATGATATAAATACCTTAAAGGATTGCTATTTAAATATATTAGCATATATAAGAAACTATTGAGCTACAATGATATTAATGAAAGTTGTTATGTAAAATCATACTTTAATAAAATTTATTATATTAAGCTTTACCATTGGAAAAAAATCCATGGTGACGTGAATACATTTTAAGAATTGACATGTATGTACGTATGTATGTATGTATGTACATTACATTTATTTATAACATATGGATGAACTTTCTCAAGATTATATAAAAAATACTATAATTACGTTTTTCATTTTCTTTTCCCCTGTTTTGTATTACTATTG
Organism: Heliconius besckei; assembly: GCA_018249835.1. NCBI lineage: Eukaryota > Metazoa > Arthropoda > Insecta > Lepidoptera > Nymphalidae > Heliconius > Heliconius besckei. The sequence goes on along the minus strand of DWNA01000407.1, from coordinate 7,093 downwards.
TTTATATCGATAGTATTTGCATAAAAGCCACTTAAATTTTCAACTGAAAAAGGAAATTATTAAAGTTAGATAATAAACATTAATCTGCTTAGCTTAGCAAATACTGCGATCCATTAAATAAAGGTATAAAATTGACAGTATACGGACACCGTATAACGTCAAACTAAGCAAAGCGCGACTCGCTTCCAAAATCCATAAATCCAATTAAACGTTTCGTTACAATTTTTACAAGTCAATGAATAAATAAATAAAATGATTCTAAAACAAACCATCAAAATAGTAATATGAAGAAATTAATATAATGAATGTATTCAATGTTTTTGAATCATTTATTTATTAATTGACTAGTGAAAGTTGTAACGAGTTTGAGGCCGTCGTGGCGCAGCGGCACAAGGGTGAGACTGTAACGCGACGGTTGTGGGTTCGATCCCCACTTGAGGAAGTGAAATATTTATGTACGTTTATATTTCCATTTCTTCGCTTTGGTCGAGGCAAAGCGCGGCGTTTAGTTCTGCCACTCAACACACAATGCCTCCAGAATTTGGCAGAAAGTGGGGAGTGGAATGGAATGGATTAGCAGTGTTAAATGTTAATAGTAATACATAACACATAACATAGGCAGGATAATACGGACCAAACAGTAATTTATTTATTTTTTCTTTTTAAATTCAAGCTGTATCCCGCACACAGCAGGGTAGGAAGAGGAAACCTAGTGATCTACTGGGTTCCATCTGCCTTCCCTACTGTGTGCGGGATACAGAGTGAATCTAAAACGTTGAAAATCGCGTAATTTAAGAAGAGGAGTGTTTATACATTCCTAATGAACCAAATGCTTGCGCGATTTAAAAACGATCAACGCCATCTGTTGAACTGTGAGAGCCTTTATTGTATTATAATTGCTATAGATCAAATTTCAAATTGCAAAAATGACAACTGTCAAAAATGTTGCATTTGTCAAATGTTAAGTGTACACACTTACACAGTGTCAAAATCAAAACATCCAGGAAAGCCTCTAGGCGTGCATTCTACTATTGCGTAATATTGTCTCTTTACCGTACATTCTCCTTTGTGTGCTTTCCATTCAACGTGACATTGGCGAAGTGATTGGTGCTGAACTGGCACGCTCGGATCGCCATAATTAAAGAACAACAACAAAGCCTCCAGGCTCTAAGTTTAAATGTCGGCTGTGAAGATCCTTCCATTCATTCTTTTCCCTGTGTGTGAATAACAATTAATAAAATGTTAAGACATAATTTCGTTTGTTTTTTCATGTCTATAATTTCTAAAATGATGATTTCTTCTAGGTTGCAATATTCTCATTTATGTCACTTTCCAAAAGGAGCGATTTATAAAATGACATAATTTTATTATAAACTTCAGGGTACTAAGATGCCTGGGTGCCTAAGATGTGTGGGTTCGATCCCACTCGGGGAAATAAAATATTTATTTACATTTATATTTTCATTTCTTCGCTCTGGTGTCGAGGCAAAGAACGGTCTTGAGTTCCGCCACTCAACACGCAATGCTTCAGCAGTGTCTTAACATTAGGTTCCCTCTGCCTACCCTGCTGTGCGCGGAATACAGCGTGAAGCTAATTTAATTTGAATTAATTTTTCCTTTTATGTTTTACGTTCAAAACAATACAATTTTTTATACCTACATTATTTTACTTTAAGAAAAACACTTACAAAAATAATGATAACGTTACATTTTTTTTATTATAGCATTTAATTAATAGTGTACTTAGGTACCCTAACAAAATAGTATTTATTTATCGTATTAATATCCATATATTTTTATATACTAAGCTTAGTACGTCCACATTAGAAAAAAAAAAAACACTAATTTTTGCACTAATGTTTTTTTTTTAATTTAAATTTCATAACAATTAACATAAATGTTTAAAGGGTTTACGTTCAATATCTTCTCCTTCTAATTGAAATACTTATAAATTAAAGCCAGTGATTCTCAATAACGAAGAGTAAAGGGGTGTGCGCGCCATTTGTGCAACATGTTCGCCGCCTGGGCGTGGGGTGTAAATCTTATAAAATTTGAAACCAGTACCTAGTTGCAGTTTACAAAACAATTTATAGCGTCATAGTAATAATATTTATTAAAATATATTAAGCCCGTCGTGGCGTAGTTTCACCAGGGGTGTGGGTTCGATCCCCACTCTGGGGAACGTAGATTTAATATTTTTATGTCTTCGCTCCGTCACCAAGGCAACAGCTCGGTGTTGAGTTTTCCCACTCAACACACAATGCCTCGAGAAATCGGCGGAAAGTGAGAAACGGAGTGTCCTAACTCTGAGTTCCTACCTACCTTGCTATACTGCAAGATACAGTGTGCAGCTGGTTTATTTTTTTTTCGTTCATATTTTATATATCTATAGACATATTAGAAAATATTCGACTTAGAGAATAGTTCTAATTAGTTAATAATTTATAGGTGATTTTATATGCATTTTTTTAATGCATTTTATATGCATTGCATATTTAAGAATTAGGTTTTTTCGATATGGAAAAATATACCTATATAAATATATATATATATAGAAATTTTATAAACAATCACGCACTAAAAATAAATATTTCAACTTTTAAACGTATTGAAGATTGTTTCAAACGTTTCCAAATATATACGTACGTACTGTCTATTGTCCTGTCAGTTAATAAAACACCAGCCTGTGTGGAATACGGCCAGATCTCAACCACCGCGAATATCGAGATCGATGTTCATTCAGAATATATTTAATTAATATCGAAATGCCTCGAATATCGTTCTAAGTTATAACATCGTCTGTACAAAGGCGTGAAGTTTTCGAAAATCGATTGACAAAATCGATTAAGCTTATATAGCGCCAACGTATTGGTGAATTAAATCGATTTCTTTAGATACAATGTGGACTTGTTAAAACTGCCTAAGAAGATATCTAAAAGATATTTTCAGTTTATACAGATTTCTACATTATATCTTTGAAGGATTGTTTACAAATTAATCCATATAAGTACATCTTCATCATCATCATCATCATCATCAGCCTGTCCTCGTGCACTGCTGGACATAGGCCTGTCCAATGGTACGCCACTGAGCTCGATCTTCAGCTCTTCGCATCCAGCCGTTGCTCGCAACTTTCCGGATATCGTCGACCCATCGAGCTGGAAGCCGACCTACATCTTAGCACCTTTCAAATAAGGCTTATTATACTTTTTAGAATACATATAAAAATTGAACGTAACGGGATTTGAATCCTTTTTTTGGAAACCGTCCAAAGAGGCGCGGGATCTAATTTACTTTCCTAAGTCTATACTTAGGAAAGTAAATTAGATCCCTTATCCCTCCTTAGTAGTAAAATAACACTTTAAAAGTTTTTCTAATTACCTATTCTTAACTAAACAAATAGTAATTCAGAAAACAAATATTTTACATATTAATGAATTCTAATATCGAACACCCAATTAACATCTATTAGATATCCACAAACAAATATAAACTGGCTAAAACGCCGTTCAGGCAGCAAGGTAATTGGGCAAATCGATTAACAACACAAATATTTATACATATTATGACCAGTTAAAATTTAGTTATTGGACTGGTTTCGTACTAATTGACTGATGATTACGCCAGTAACTCTCTATCTCGTAACTCTCTCTCTTGAGATTGTGTGTTCGATTCCCACTCGAGGAAATTAAATATTTTCGTTTCTTCGCTCTGATATCGATATCATGTTGAGACATGCAATGGCTCCAGGATTCGGCTGAAAATGGGAACTGGAGTGCCTTAACTATCCTTCTGTGTGTCTATATTCATATTAATCATTAAGTTCATATTAAACAAGGTGTATTAATGTTAATATACAAAATTGTCTCATATTCTATAATTTTTTGAGGCCACTCATGGCACAGTCATGATACAAGCGTGTGATTGTAAGCGCTACAGGTTGTAGGTTCGATTCCCACTCGAAGGAATTAAATGTTTAATATTTTCATTTCTTCGGTCTGGTGTCGAGGCTGGTTTTTCAACATGTGTAAATTGATTAAGCAGTGTCACTAGTAGCCTGAACAGCTATGTTCGTATTATGCACTTAACGCCATTTTTATTTTCTTTTTTTCTTTTATAATAAATTTGTTTAATATTAAGAAACAAATATTATTATTTTTTATTTTGTTCCTATATGATACTGAAATCTGTGAAAGGATAGAAAATAAATTTATTTACCTTAGATCTTGAACCACTATGCGGAATCCTAAATTTTCGAAATGTTATTTAACATATTTAACATATCATATTTACGCTAAATAATTACGGATTATTTGACTTCTTAGAATAATGTGTACTAATTGCTTTCTTATGTAAACAAATATTGAACAACTCTATTAACTCCTTTTCTTCTTATATTGGCCATAGAGGAAGACGAGGAGGCCACAGAGGAACTTGAAATTGGTTCGAATATTATATAGTCCTTCGATTATATTGAAGAAAAGCATAACATTTTTAAATAACTTGTTTTACTAGTGAATTCTTAGAGAAGAATGTAAGATTAGCCAAGCAGTGTTCATTATTTGGTATCAATTAAAAATTCTAATTTAATTGGAAACAGCCTCTTTAAGATTAATTCAGTTATCTTAAACATAAATAAGATTAATATTAGATACGATTTACGAAGTTTTACGGCCTCAAAAATTAATACACGACTCTCACTAGCTTGTTTGTTTAATTAATTATATATGATGTTATAAGATAATATAACTGGTTATAGAAATTAAATATGTATTAGAGAATATTACTTAAAATAGTAATGATCTAAATATTTAGTTTTAGTTTAGTTTAGTTTTAGTTTTAGTAGAATTATTGACGAAATTAATTAATTATTGAATTATTATTATTTTTTATTTTTATTTTTATTATTTATTACTGGAAGTTTTGACCTATATCTTTTTAAATAAATAAATATTGTAAAAGTCAATTTAATAGATACAATATAGCGACGAATATTTTGAATGTTATTTATTATTATATATTTTTATAAATTCATTATTTAGTTTAATCACGCTGTATCTGTATCCTGCACACAAAAGGGAAGGCAGATGGAACCTAGTGTTAAGACACTAAGTTCCTCAGTTTCCGACGAATTCTGGAGAAATTGCGTATTTGGAAATATAAATTTAAAAAAATATTTTATTTTCCGAGTTGGATCGAACTCACAACCAATCGTATTACAGTTACACTTTACGCCCTGTTTTGACGCGCGGTTTGCGTCATGTTATTATGTCATTTTTAATTTATTCTCTCGTGGCCGCCCCCAACGAGAATCTAATAGTCGATTTCGACTTAATATTACTGAAATTTAGGGAGCTCATTATTATTATTTAATACGAAAACTCTTAAAATTCAATGTAACCGGTAAAAACGTCTACGTAGCAGTAATTTATTTAATTATAGGACAGCGCAGAATAATTCATGTATTTGTCGTCACAAGCTAGCCACTGGTCCATAATAAATTCATCTATCCTACTTCATTTACGTATTCGAGATTACGTGAGAAGTCATATAAGACGGTCCCCTTGCCATCAGTCAGGCTGTCGAGGTTCTACATGGATATGCACTTTGGACCGTCCACCGTGTAGGGGAGCTGGAGCCGGGGGACCATTTACAGTGCATGGACAGATGGGTCTTTTTAACTGGATCCACAATTATATCATAGTTCGTACCGATGTCAAAGAGGGACGCGGTTTGTTTAAGTATAATTTCGGTGGTCATTTTTACCAATCTAAGACAGTTTTCTAATTTTTTTTTGGTTCAGAAATGGTATTTGGTGTATTTCACATCGTTAAACTAATGAAGCTACTTTTTAACTGCTGTTATTTTTTCTATCTAAAATATTTTACTGAATTTTTAGGTACATCGGACTATTATTTTCTTAACGTAAGTATATTAACAGTATATTTATTATAAGTAAGTAAGTATATTTTCGTAAGTATATTTTCTTAACGTAAGTATATAAAAAAAAAAAAAAAAAAAGTATATTAACAGTTACTTTATGTGGTTTATTTGCGTTTAATAGGTATATGTCTAAAATATTTATTCTTACTGTAGTAGTTAACGTTAATAGGTTGAGTAGAAATAAAAAGATTTTATGTGATTATTGTTATAATTTATATAGCAACGTAAAACAAAAAATAAACTAGTTATCTTTGAAGACTTTTTATTTTTTTTATTATTAGGCACACCAAGCGAAGCGAGTGGGTATCACTACATTATTAACAGTAAATTTACTAGTAATTTTAAAACTTTAAAAGTATTATTCAGAAATGAAAAATAACCATTTAGTATATAAGATTTAACTTGACGAGAACATATGCCTCAGACATATGTCTCCAAGGGAAGCAGGTTCAAATCCCGCTACGTCCAAATTTTAATACATTTCCTAAATAACCAAATTAAATATAATAATTTACTAGTAATCTCATCGACGTAAAAACCCACAACCCACAACCCCCAACCAACAATATGTAATGGAAAATGATAATGCAAAATGCCTTTAATATGTTGTTAGTCGATGTGACTTTATCGTATTTCGGCACGCGGCTTCTGTTTGCGGACCTGCGACCTCCGCGATATATACGTCAATACTGACTGATTACTTAATAAACACTATGCGAATACTTCCAATGTAAACCTTATATGTTATAACAGTATTCTATATATAGAGGGCCAGTTGGGGCTCGGCGACAGGTTGTGGGTTCGATTCCTTTAACATTTTCATTTCTTCGCTCTGGTGTCAACAAAACTCGCCACTCAACAAGCAATGCTTCCAGAATTCGGAGGAATGTGGGGAGCGGAGTGTCTGCTACCCTGCTACATGCGGGATATTGTTATTGTATTGTATTGTATCTATATATAGAGGACAGTGGTGGCTCAGCGACAGGTTGTAGGTTCGATTCCTTTAACATTTTCATTTCGTCTCTCTGGTGTCAACAAAACTCGCCACTCAACAAGCATTGCTTCCAGAATTCGGAGGAATGTGGGGAGCGGAGTGTCTGCTACCCTGCTATATGCGGGATATTGTTATTGTATTGTATTGTACCTATAT
>DWNA01000406.1:0-24253 GCA_018249835.1 Heliconius besckei | reverse complement strand
TCCAAACGACGTGGTTAATTTATCACTGAACAAATTTAAAAAAGTGGTTAAGCACAGGCTCTGCCAAAAAGCATATTACTCTGTTAAAGATTATGTTCGCGATAAAGATGTTTGGAAATGAGTTGCTTTAATTCTATGTTAATTGTAATTTGTAACAAATATTGGCAATGAAAAAGAGTGGCCATGAGTTTCTTTGCCTGTATCTTCTCATGAGCTCAACCATTTGAACGGGGTTTTTCAAGTCAAAATTGCACATTTTTTTGGTTATTTTGTTTTGAATTTTTTTCTACTTTTATGACATGTCCAAGTAAATGTTAACCATTTTTATGGAATAAAGATATTTTGACTTTGACTTTGTATCCCATTCCGATACATTGACAAATGACTGACCTCTTTCAAGCAAAATAATTATATTATTCGTTTTTTTTTTATTATGAGGTACATGTCCAATGAGAACATCGCATGACGACTTATGAAAATGTCACTATTTTTTTATTTCATTTCTTTTTTTTAAACGTGATAAGCTTCATACAAATTCATACTGGTTTTGGTTTTCGATAAAAAACGCTTTTTAAATAGCGTGTTTTTATGTACATAATATTTCTTTACACGGAAATAACGGATATGATAATATAATTTAAACCTGTTTAATACTAACTTTTATCTGCGGCTTCGCCTGCGTGGCTCCTTCATACAAAACATATTCTAAGGCCATAGGTGTGGTATAGTTCTATTTAACACCACAGTCGACGTGTATTTCATAGTACGTAATGATAATGTCCTAGACAAAGGGAGCCTAGTGTTAAGACATTCTGTTCCCCATTTTGACCTAAATTTCGAGACATTCGACATTCCACTTGAGTGACGCAACTGAACGCCGTGGCTAAAAAGAATTTACATGTAATCATTCCCTATGCGAAACAAAGTGTTTCAATACTAAATTGTCTCTGCTTATCCTGGTATGCTTATATTAAATAATAAAAAAACAGTAATCACGTTAGTTATGAATTTTCTCAATTTAGGTGAAGATATTTTAGTTAGCATCTCAAGGTAATCGGATTCCTGGCGGTTTGTGCGTTGCGTGCCTCCTCGGTAGGTAGGTACCGACGACTCGTCTAAAATATTTAATTTTAAATGTATAACGTGGCACCGAGCTAAAGGAAAGGAAAACATTGCACGGAAATACGTATTTATTATATTAAACTCATGGCTTTTATGAAATTCTTTTACATTTTTCTCCAGGGGGTGATGTGACGATCGATCCTATATTTGTTGAGGATTGTTTTGGTTTGACCGGAGAGTGGTAAACGTAGTGTCTCAAAACTAGGTCTATTAGTTTCGTCATTTATTTGTATATAGAAATCGTGGTAGAACCCCACTCTTGAGATTGAACTATTTTCACTTTGTTGGTTTGGTAAGAAGACAAAGCGCGGTGTTGAGTTCCGTCACTTACACAATGTTTTAACACTAGGTTTTCCTATTCATGACTTGCTAAAGCTGTTTTATTTATTTATACAATTAACATTAGTATATGTGTATTTATATATTTGTAATAAACAGACAATGTGGCTTTGTGAATGTATGTTTATACGTACTTTAAAATTAGCTTAATGCGAATGTTTATATTGTTGCTGCCTGTCCGTATTAAGAGAAGATCCCGAGTTCGATTCCTGTGTAAAGTAATGTAGTAATTATAGCTTAAAGCTTTGTAATTGCTAAAACGTGTAGCTGGATTCGCAACCCAATAAATAGGATTCTTTATAACACTACATACATGTAATTTCTTGGATTTGCTACACAATATTTGGAGACCTGTGTATTGACTTATAATATCGATATATGAACTAGCTATTAGCTGCAGCTTTGCTGGCGTATACTGCAAACACCATGCGAGGCGTCCGGCACCACGTCCGAGGCGGACTCCTCGATAAACGGAATATCCAGCACAAACATAGGTTTTGTTATTAGCGCATTCTACCATACAAACTATTCAGCTAACATATCCAATATGACACTTTGAGTGTAGTGAGGCGAGCATTTCTCAGTAACTGCTTAATTGGACTCGACCGTTTGATTGGCATAAATAGTCACCATTTCGTACTTACGTTCAGCAGATTACTTGCAAACGCAACGGAGGCGCGGGTTCAAATCCCGCTACGTTCAAAATTTTTACATGTTTTCTAAAAAGTATTTTCCTTTCCCAGTGTGAAACAACACTTCAAAATGTAAACAAATATTAATTTATTTTTGTTTTGTTAACTAGATATGGGCGGAAAGTAGAGAATGGTGTGCTATGACACTTGTTTCTCTTTGCTTATCCTGCAATAGCCGCATATTGCAGTGCATAAAGTGTGAAGCTCCAGAAAAAGTGGAAAGTGAAGACACTATTGAATTTTCACTAGCTTGGAAATGTTTTTTAAACATCTAAATATATACATATCTATTCTTAGCTTTTTTTGCTTAATGCGAATGCTTTTTACACTAGATATATGTTTTATACTTTCAAATATAAGTCGTGGCTGAGCGTAGTAACAGAATATAAGTCCGACAGGAAATACGTACTTATATTACTTGATTTTATCTGGCTCCTAATTAAAAAAAAATTCGCACGCTTAAAATTAGAAAAAAAAAACTTTGCCCCTAGGGGAATTTGAACGCGTGCTTCCTAATAATTTAGATTTTGATAAAACTTTTAGCAACTTCATAAGAAATTTTATGTGGCACTATAAGAACGTTGGTGGATATAGTTGTATTAGTCAGACCAGTGCCGTCAGTATAAAATATCACCTAAGACTCGAATCCGAGACCTTCGATTATTATATGTAGAGCCGAATTTATATGTCATTTGTTACCTATTATTAATTGTTCTTATTATTTTATTTGTTCCTTTTTTATTTTGTTAATTAATCCTTATTTGTGTTTCGTTTGCTCGTTTATGTTTCTTTTATTTATATATTTGTTTCTCTTTATTTTATGTGCCTTTGAATGTTTACGCTAAAGGTTACCTTTAAGAGCTCACTATTAATGCTAAGGTCGCCTTTGCACATACCTATATGCGTGGAATGTACTTTAAATTTACTTACTTTTTCATTTACTTCTTGTATTTTTTTCTTGTAAAATTTATTTAGTTTTATTTATGTATTGATTAAGTCTGAAGATATTCTTCAATTTCGAAGAGAGCCGCTCTATCTAGAGCGAAGAGGACGAGCGGAAGGGCTATTTATTTTTTTAAATATTATATCCTTGCTCTGGCAACTAAGCAAAGCGCGGTGTTGAGTGCGGCAGAGAATGGGCATTGGAGTGTCTTAACACTAGGTTCTCTCCGCCTACCCTATTACATTCCAGATACAGCGTGAAGCTAAAAAGAATAAGAAACATATCTGTCGATGATATCTAAAAATATACTCCAATTCGCTCGCAAAATTGATTGATCATACAACAGCGCAGTGTGGCAAAGCCTGTCACTGTCAATATAGCGAGTACCCTAGTACCCGGTATAGCATCGGTATACCCATACCCGATACAGTAGGTAGGTAGGTAGGTACGCTACCGCCTTCCGCTGTCGCCATCTCGAAGGATCTTATCGTTATTTTTAAAATATAACTGGCGCCGCCGCAGTTTGCATTACAATGATTCCTTTTTGACGAGCGCCGATCGATTCACGAATGTCGACGGCGTGTTCTGAATATAGCGTACAGCGCTTACACCGCTTACGGCGCTTACAGCGCACGGTTGGTGATGGGATTGATAATTATTAATTTATTGCAAATTTGCTAGTGAACATTTAAAATTTTACTTACTGGATTAATAATAATAATTTGGAAAAATATTTCTAAAATTATAGGGACTCGAACTCACAACTATCGCGCTTCAATGCAGTGGGGAAGAAGACACTCCGAAACCTACTTACAACAGAATTTTCGGGATATTGCGCGTTTTTCTTTTAGTGTGAATGGAAGTGGCGTCACATAACGCCGCGTTTTGACTTACTTCTAAATCAAATCGAACCCGCAAACATAGCGTTCTCCGTCCCACTGCGCCACAACGACCTCGTCCCAAATTCACGAAGTTCATATCGAAATAGACGTAAATGTTAGCGGTAGTATTCATTATGAGTTTATAGTAAAAATGTGAATATGATTAATTAGAATAAAACGAAATGTGTATGTTGTGTATTTAAATAAAGAGAAGTTGTTATGATGTTATTATGACTGAAGATAAAAATATAAATGAAGTACTTTTATTAATATATAATTTTAAAATAAATATTGTCAATATGATTTAGTCATTTGACTTCAATAAAATATTTTTTGATAGTGATTGTACATTATATTGTCAAAACTGTAGGAAGTTACTATGATATTGTTATAAGATTATAAATTAAATGAAATACTTTTACTAATAAAAATAAAGATTGTTATTTAAAAATAAGTATTGCTAATTAGATTAATTTAACAGCAAGTAAATATTTTGAATATGAAATATGTTATAAATGTTGGCAGCACTGAAACTATCTTTATTGTGAATTATGAATATGAGATACATCCGGTAAGTTTAGTCTTGGAGGGAAATTGTACCTATAAAAACACCCCCAAAACAGTGTTGGACACAGTCTTCCCGACGTTGTTATACTGCCAGCAAGCTCTAAGCAAACGTTATTAAGTGATAGTTTAAGTGCTAAGTGTCAGTGCTAAGTAGAAAGGGTTCATAATAAAGCGATTTAAAGAGTGAAGGTTTATAATTGATCTACCCAGTGAGTAGAAGTCTCTTTCATAATTGTGCCATTGAAATATTAAAAGCAGCCGATCGAAAGTACAGTAGTCATTGGAAAGCCATCGCCGATGTTCGACCGGGCCTGGTCATTGCAATTTGTGGTTAATCTGTTAATACACAGCTAAAGGGGATGCCCCCGATCGATATTTAGAATGGAAACTTACCTCAAAATTTAAAGTTTAAATGTTTACTTGCGATATTTTGAGGTTGATTTTGATGAATTTCAGCGCGATATATTTGGTTTCATATTTTTTGTAGTAGTTAGTTAGTAGGTAGGCTTTTGTTTATAATGTCTTCCGCTTAAAAATAGTCATTTAAATATCTGAAAATAGTCATTTAAATATATTTTAACAAGACTAGTTTAAAAAAGTGGATCCGCCGCACCTGCCTGGCTTCTTTCCCCCGGGCATGGAAGGAGGGCCTGCCGATTATGCTGCTGAGGGATACCGATCTATAATCCTTCTCAGCATGGTTGCCAAGCTGTTCGAGAAGTTATTCCTCCCACTTCTCCAGTCGCACATCCACCCACGAAGCGAGCAGTTTGGCGAGCGGGTATACCACTCTGGGTAAACTACGCCACAACAGTGATCAACCGAAAGGAGAGTGCAATAGCAGTCTTCCTTGACGTAGCACGCGTATTCGACCGCGTCTGGCACCCGGGTTTACTTCATAAAGTGCTCAGAGCCGGCACCCCCTGGCACATCTTGCATGTCTTTGCCTCTCTGCTTTGTAAGTGACAGAACATTTTGCGTGAGAGTTGAGAGTGCGAGGCGATCCGTTCGCTGCCGTTGTCCCAGTCAGAATTTTGTCACCTGCTCTCTACGCACTATACACTGATGACATCACAATGCCCTAGCGAGTATTACTCAACGAGGAATCCTGCAGGTAGTACAGAACCTCACCCTCCGGCGAGTGACGCAGGCACCATAATATATGAGTGACGCGGGCACCATACTACGTGAACACCACGCGTCACTCACCGCAACCTAAAAATAGAAAGCTTAGAGGTACACATTGGTCGTCTCTCGTCCAACGCATTCCGTTGCGCCGGTGTATCGGGTCACCTGAGGAGCAGCACTCCGCATACCCGGCCGCCCGAGGTCAGACGTCTTCTTCCGAGGGACTTTCTATCCTCCTCCAAATCCGACTCATGAGCAGTCACTTTGGTCGTTTAATCTGGGCCTCCCTTTAGGAAACCGAGGGTCCAATTCCAATTCCCTTCCACATTCCCCTCCATGTGTCTGCTCTAAAGCAGGTTTTCGCCTGAGACCACGGTCAGAGATCCAACGCCCTGATGTCGTTCGGAGCTACTACGGAGATGGCCGAGAGAATGCTTCAATTCTGCGCCCGGCAAAGTTAATTTAGAAGTGATTGCACGTACTTTGGAGTTATCCAATAATTATAATGTATTTCCATGCGACATAGTTGGTTACATCTTTCGTTTAAGTATTTTTGGGTAAGAGAATAGTAGGTAGTCTGTTGTTTATAATTTCTTTCATTTAAGTTTTCTGTTGTTTGTGTTATTTATTTAAGTGTGTTTTTATTAAAACAATTAGAAAATCCTTATTGGAACTATATATGAAAATGCGGGTTGCATTAGGGTTTAATTAATTCTCACATTATTTTAAGTGCTTTGCAAACATAAATTATATGAATAATTCAGTAGTAAAAGCGGACGAAGCCGCGAGCGGGTCGCTAGTAATATTATAAGTATAAGTATAGATTAAAAACATTCGTTAAATTTGGATTTAAACCCACAACCGTTCGTTAGACACCATGCCACCTTTAACCCATAAATAATAAATATTATTAATTGTTCAATAGCAACTTGTATTGGAGTAATACACTTTACGTTCAATTCCCCTGTTTTTAATTAAGTAGTAACTATATACTGCGCGGCCTTTTTAATTATTGCTTAGTCCACAATATGATAGTACCGTTTAATTATGCCGGTCATATAAGTCAAATGTCACTGGACCTCCTGGACTTATATATTTTTATGAATACTTAATTGCTTCTATTTTCACATATCGCTGCCATATTATGTCTTTAGCACAAGAAACCTAGTTTTAAGACACTCCGTTCACCGCTTTTCGGCCAATTTTCGAGACATTGCGTATTTAGTAGGGGAACTTATCGCCGCACTTGTTCTGTTACCGGTGTGTCCACAACTGTCGCAACGCCAAGATAACCAGAGATATAGGTAATATTTATACATAGTATGTGAAATACGTAAAATAAATCATTGTTTAGGGAAACGTTCTTTTATTTCTTTAATATGTTGGTACCATATGCAAGTGAATTTGTTTAAAATTATTAATATATGTCATATATTATGTTGGTGGGGGTGACTGAAATAAAAGTGGTGAGTGTTAAGACACTACGTTCTGCTCTTTCTTTTTATTTTAGTTATTTCATGTTCGAGTTGGACCTGCCCATCTTTACGATATCTTAAAAAAACGGTCTTGACAGACGGACAGATTGATGGAAAACAAACTATAAGAGTTCGGTTTTTTAATTTACGGATCCTTAAATATAGGCATTTCCTGGAGTTATTAAAATTTTGCCTTTATTAACTGCGTGATCACTAAAATACAAGATTAAATTTTTTTATTTGCCTATTTTATGATTATATATTAAGTGTATAAAACTAACCGTTTTGCCATTTATTCCAGCTCAATGCATAGCGCCGCTGGGCATGGAGAGTGGTTTGATACCCGATAAGGACCTCTCAGCCAGCTCGTCCTTCAACGACGGCAACGTCGGACCTCAGAATGCGCGGTTAGTCATGTAAAATATATACCTAGTTTGTATTTTTTTAGTATGTAGCAAGATAGCCAGAGAGAAAGTGGTGTTAGGACACTATATTCCACCTTTTGTGAATTTACTGTAGCGATGATTTGATAATAACATTTAATAACTATAATAATTATGCCAAATAGGGATCGTATCTGCAAGTTTAAAGACAATTTTCAGATTTCGTCACCAGCTATGAAGGATAAATTATACTTATAAAGTTAAGTTTAATTTTAGTTATCTCATGATTGTAGTCGTTGTAGTTACTGATGCTACGTCGGTCAACACTCAATCTCAGGGAATGACTTAAGACTACGTTCCTTCTGCCTATTCTGTTACATCTAGAATATGGCGTGAAGCTTGTTTATATTCATCATTCATCGTATGCAACGTCCGTTTCGCCTCAAAAGCCGCGATTAAAATGCATCTTGCCGTACGTGTGACAATTTTACACCGAGACCAGAGTCTCAGAGATATGAATAACCTGAGGTACCTATAATATAACCTTTTTCAATTCGAACCAGTAGTTTCTGAGATAATCGCCCTTAACCAAACATAATTTGAACAGTTATGAGTGGTCATGTAAAGTTGACACATAATTGACCACGAACTTCTGTAAAGAGTTTGAGGATATTTCGTTGAAAAACTAATATTCTTAAATACTAATATTTATTTGAAAATTTAAAATTCTTAATCCTTAGCTAGTTAAGCAGTGAGGAGAGAAAACAGGGAGCTAAATGCTATTTCCCCGCAATACCTCTTGCTCTTCGTCCACTGCCCTCCGGGAGGTACTCGTGCGTTATACGTGACCACCGTCTAGTGTCATGTGTCACATTGTGATGAAATTGTGTGTCTAATACAGTAGGTAAATGTTTATAAATATGTGACATAGAAAGTTTAAGTATTTTTTCATGCTGCATCACGAATACCTTGCTTTATGCGGAAAACAGAGTCACTCTGTTCACAGGTACAGCGGACTAGACTAGACTAGACACATAATATATATTATTAATTTGAACCAGTAGCTCCCGCGATAAGCGCGTCAAACCAAACAAACTCCTCCAGCCTTATTATATTAGTATAGATTAGAAAGGGATAATGCACGCTATTTACATAGTCGCTACGTCAGCGCATACCTGCGCTACGACTACGAGGCAAACAAGTTGAATCGAAACCAAACAATGAATGTATTACGTCGGCCATCACACGATTTTTCAGCGACCGTTAAAAGTTTTTGTTCCCATCTTTTCCCCCCCTTTTTCACGCGGATTTCTGATATTTTTATTATAAAGCCAAGCCGTTTTAATAATTGACGTTTTTCGATTCGATACCAGAGTTCAGAGGTGGTCGAATCGATCGCAAGATTGGATTTGGATTTAGATGTATGTTTTGTTTATTGTGTTTGTGCTTATAAGGTTAGAATGGAAATAAATTATCAAGAAAAATGGCACTGTCTGACGGTAATCGCGATGATTGTGAGTTCGATTCGTAATCGTAGGGATGCCTTATTTTAATTTCTTCGCTTTTGTTGATAAAGCTTGGTGTTAAGTTCTACTAACCACAACACAATATCTAGAAAATCAAGCGGAAATTTAGGAACGCGGACACGCGGTCTTAACAGTAGGTTCCATTTCCTACTATTATTTACTCAATAAGTAATTCCTACTATTTTTCTATTGTTATGTAGACACGTATTCCCTACATAACGTTGTAGTGTCTCGTATTCTTAAGTTCTTTCCCTCTAGAGACTTACGTAGGCGTATCTCAACGCTGTACTATGTCTTGCTACTAAAGTAAAGCAAACAGCACCACAGATTATCAAAATTTTCAACTCCACGAAGCTCTGATAGTTCAGTGTCGAGATATAAGTCATAGTCAGAGCTGAAATTGGAAATCCTATATCTTATAAAACAAAGTCGCTTTTCGTGTCTGTCTGAACTTTCTAACTCTTCTTCTTCTAAACCACCCAACGAATTTTGATGCAGTTTTCACCATTAGGTCGAGTATTTCTCAGGGAAGGTTTATATATAGTTTATTATTTGTACATTCTTATGTAAATTAACATAAATACGATAAATTTGTATAAAGTCCTACCCGTTGAGACACTTTCGCGCATGCGCTGCTTTAATAGTAAGTATTACATGAACATAATGTACTGGTGTATTGTTCCTCTTAATAAGATCTACAAAAAAATCAGCGACAGCATATTCGTATCTTTTAAGAATAACGTGTAGTGATCATATTTCTGTCTAAAAATAGTAATTTCAATATATTTTTTATTGTTAGGGATATTTTTCCATAATAGTATTAATCCTTATCCTTTAAAATACTTTATTAAATTTCTACGTTTAACGAAGATAAAATTAGTTTTTACACTATTTCGAAATTGCGAATAGTTTTAGAGAAAAACGCATTTAATTGTTGACACATCACGCCGTTGACACATCAGTATGTATCATCGTATGTTACTCAAGTTTCACTTATCCCATACTCTCAGCATATAAATAAGTATATTAGTTACGTTGGCCATTTAACGTATATCAAAACTGTCTTTTACTGCTTTTCATCTTAATAAGTACTTTAGAAGTTGTTACAATATCAAAAAATCCTTGCTGCGAAACGGCTCGCCACTCGCTATGTGTCCGCCGCGCCCGCCTGCCTTACACGCATCGGTGGTTGTGGTAGAATGCTCGCCTGCCACGCGGGCGGCCCAGGTTCGATTCACGGCCGATGCATTCTATTTAATTTTCCTCACAGGCAGCCACCTAGTGCTTGCTTTTCATCAGGGACAGAATACCCTCTTCAGCATTAACCACAAGCTCGAAAAAAAAACCCGCCTGCCTCTATAGCAACGAAGATTTAGATGCGTTTGCAAGTATTGGATAATTGGAGTTGAATGTATTATTTCAGCGCGATATATTTGGTTTCATATTTTTGTAGTAGTTATTAGTAGGTAGGTTTTTGTTTATAATTTCTTCCGTTTAAAAATAGTCATTTAACTATCTAAAAATAGTCATTTAAATATATTTTAATAAGTACTTAAAGATTAGTAGCACATATTTAAAATTACGGTACCTACTTAAAAATCCTTGCTGTGTAAAACAATTGGAAAATCCTTATTGAAACTACGAAAATGCGGGTTGCATTAGGGTTTAATTAATTTTCACATTATCTTAAGTACACAGTCTTTGCAAACATACATTATATGAATAATCCAGTAAAAGCGGGCGAAGCCGCAAGAGGGTCGCTAGTATTTAATATAACTGACTTATTAGAGGCGGCTGAGCCCCGTTGTGTATAGCCCAGGCCGATATGAAATTCCGTGACTGATTAACCATTACGTTTTCTAGCATGAATAGATTTCGATATTAATTTCACCTAGTGCAGTTGAAATGAAACTTTTATATAATCCTATAGCATATAAAAGCCTTTGTTCGTTCTCATTGAGTGGAAATTTGTCGCTAAGTTGGCTCTGAATCAATGTGAGAACGGCGTTTAATGATATCCTGCACATGGCAGATTGTGGTATGAGTTATATCATGAGTCATACCATGAAGCTCTTCGAGCGTATGATCGACCTCAGGCTCCAATCTTTGAGTCTCAATATGGATTACAGCCAGGATCGGGCACCATGGATGCCATTTTCGCCCTCAGAACTTTGATGGAGGCATACAGGGACAAAAGGAGAACTCTGCACGTGGCCTTTTTAGATCTGCAGAAGGCCTTTGACTATGTGCCTCGTCAGTGTATCTGGTGGGCATTGCGATCCAAAGGGAGATTATCAGAGACATGTACCACGATTCCGCTTCTATGGTTGGGACTGCTGTTGGCGACACTAGACCCTTCAAGATTACAGTAGGGGTTCACCAAGGCTCGGCTCTTAGTCCGCTCTTATTCAATGTAGTGCTCGATACTGTATCAGCTCACATCCAGGACCTGCCTCCATGGCTGATGATGTATGCCGACGACATAGCTCTCATTGACGAGAACCGACTGACGCTGGAGCGCAAAGTGAACCTCTGGATGGGTACGCTTGTCGAGCACTATCTTTATAGGTCTTGAGCCAGAAGTTAAGTCGGAAAAGTTTAGGTACCTTGGATCCGTTATGCAGGAGTCTCGAGGCATCGATCACGATGTGCATGGCCGGGTAAGCGCTGCCTGGGCGGGAGGTCACTGGTGTGGTCTGCGACCGCAGAATACCGCCCAAGCTCAGGGGGCTGATATACAAGAGCATCATCCGAACGGTTCTTTTATACGGCAGCGATGTTGGCCAGCACTATCTCGGCACACTCAGGAGCTTCACGTCACGGAAATGAAGATGCTGAGGTGGATGTGTGGCTTAACGCTTACGCAACACATTCATTCGAAGTAGTCTTTGGGTCCGTGACGTAGAGGATAAGCTCCAAGAGCGTCGCCTGAGATGATTTGGCCACGTTACGCGCCGGCCTAAGAACTATGTCGGATGCAAGTGCCTTGCTATATCAGTTCCTGTAGTGAGACCTCCCGGACGCCCAAGGAATCGTTGGTTGGATATCGTGATGCAGAACATGAGAGCCAATGGTCTGACCACCGAGGACGCAAAAGACCGTGCAAAGTTGAGTAGGTTGAGTAGGAAGGCAGACCTTGGCAATAGCCGGGATTAATGTCAGGAGGAAGAAGAAGAAGAAGATGGCAGGGTAGGAAGAGGGACCTGGGAACTTGGTGTTAAGACGCTCTGTTCTCTTTAAGACTTTCGTTTCCCGCTTTGCGCCGAATTCGGAATTCCTTGAGTAGGAATCGAACCCACAATCTGTCGCGCTTGTAGTCCCATGTTTCTGCCCCTGCGCCACTACCGGCCTCTTAATGATATTTAATATTACAAGAAGTTGAAAGTGTATTTCTGCACAGTGGTTGTGGGTTTCTTTCTAAACTTTACTATTAGAAAAATAACAAAAATAATCAATAGTAAATTATTTGAAATAAAAAATCATGAACATGTAGAAACAATATGAACCGATTTTTTTATTTCACACAATTCTCGCATATAGGAGGATAGGCCGAGGAAACCTAGTTCTTAAGAATTCGACTCTCCACTTCCTGCTCTATTGTGGGATGTTGCGTGTTGAATCCTAAGAAACAACGACGAAAAATGAATATATATATATATATATATATATATATATATATTCCCCTAAGTGGTCATCGAACTCACGACCGCTTTATTTTAGCCACTAGCACACTGCGTCAAAATGGCCTCATTTATTCAAGTCTTCTATAGAAATGAATGTTCAAATGAAGTAGCAAGTAGAGTACCGTCCACCACTTCGCTCGTTCGTGAGGAGCTTTTGCTGAGATGTGTTTTAGTTCTTAGATGTGCCCTTGATTTGTTGTATTGGAAAATTAATATACGATAATACAGTTAATAAAATGAAAATGAATATGCAATAATACAGTTTCACACATTTTTTTCGGGTATCAAGGTAAACACACGGAAGCTAGTGTTTAGACACTCCGTTCTCCATGTACTTCCCAGTTTCGGAGACGCTTTCCCATCTCGATCTCTCTCTTGTTCAATTTTTTTTCAATCACGTTGTCTAAAATAACTTTAAATAAATGAATTACTTTAAATTGCCCTATACATACATACAAGCAATTACAAAGTTAAGATTTACAAAACAGTGTAATCTTTGAGCTTATTTCATTTAGAACCATTAAATATCTGTCTCAGTTGTTTTTCCACATAACCACTCAGTCACGACGGGTTGAGGTTCAATATCGTTTGAGCCACACATAATGAGTGTACGGTGACGTGTTCAGTGA
Source organism: Heliconius besckei (assembly GCA_018249835.1). Classification (NCBI taxonomy): domain Eukaryota; kingdom Metazoa; phylum Arthropoda; class Insecta; order Lepidoptera; family Nymphalidae; genus Heliconius; species Heliconius besckei. Next base: position 10,885 of record DWNA01000406.1, on the reverse strand, counting down.
CCATGCTTGCCAGGAATGGCGGGTATTCTTTTTAATGCCATGCCATGGATTATTTTTCTTTGAGTACCTATTTTTTTATTTAAATAAATGGAACTGATGATATCGGTTCGTTTGTGTTTTTCCCGACTTCCGCCACTCGACAAGCAGTCTCGAAAATTACCCGATACGTAGGGAACGGAGTGTCTTAACATTAAGTTCTATCTGTATAACCTGCTATATGAGGGGTAGAGCAAGCGACAAAAAAAGTATTGCTTATTTTGATGAAAAAATTATTATTGTACTGTTTTTAAGTATTAAACTAAGTGAGCTTTAAAGTGATTTAGTCAGTATGAATACTTTTAAGATGATATTTCACTGGTTATTTAATTTTTTATCAATTAATTGCTAATCAACGTTTCTGAGAGCGACTTTAACGAAATCCAACAAATATACGATTTTAAATGGTACTCTATTGTACTTAAGTTTTAGTCAGACATATTTAGGCGCTAGCTTTCATGGACCGGTAGTAAATTATTTGAAGTTCCAATAAATTAAACACATACTTCTTTTTTTTTGAATGCCGTTATTTTACTTGGACCGTCGACTCTCTGAACTCATGCGCACCCTAACGCCGTACATAAAGTGCAATACGCATCAATAAGCCGTAATGAGTGAAGCGAGTCGGTTTGATTGGCCGCCATCATGACACATGATGAGTGAATGTGCATACTTCGGAATCACTTCGCTCCGCTTCGCTTCCCTGATAATGGATCACTTAAATACTAGGAGATTGGAAGGAGAGTAGGCAGAGAGTACCTAGTATCTTATTAGTTTTGTGTGTAGAGTGGCGAAACTCAACTTCGCGATAACATTATTTTGTATTTGTTTGATTCCTGCCAAATAACCCACTAAGTGTATCGAGGTAATTCCTGATGTCACCACATTGCCGACAACTTTTTTTAAATATTTACCTTTCCACCCAATTTATACGCGCATTGAACGTTATAAAGCACGTTGAATTTTATTAATAAATTCTTGACACCCACGTACCAGCAAAGGCAAATATGAAGGATTCTATTTTAATTGAATTTGAACAATTTATTGGTCTCGTGTCAGATAGGTAGATAGGTAGAGGCAGGTAGGGGTAGGTAGGTTTGGGTGCAATGAGTCCGGCAGCCGCAATGGATAGTGGATATTCTTACTCTTACCGCCTGTCAGTTGTCAACTCGGCGTCACGGCAAGTGCAGTCTTAATTAACTCTGTTTTAATGGAGAATATGTGGATTTTATGTTGGAAATTGATGATTTTTTTTGGTGTTTATATAGAGTAATTGTGTCGTCGTTGTTATATGCTTTGTTTCGGGTGAGTGTATGGAGATATTGGAGGAATTTGTTCATAGTCTTTGTGTGTAGCGGAAGAGAGTGAATCGAGTATAGGAACTCCGACGTTTGCAGCTCGATAAGAACGTGCAGCATAGTAGAGGTCGGCGCTGTTGGGGCGGTTCGAATTGAGTTCGTTGGGGCGAATCAGTTCATATTTTTGTACGTTTTCCCAAATATATTTTATTGTTTTATGTTTTTGCCTCATATATTTAAGTTTAATGGTGATAGAGCGTCTGACTGTAAATTCAATGAGGGTTCAATCTGCTCCCGGGACCAAGACAAGGATGGTCTTGAGTTCCCCCACTTAATACGTCTTGATACCAGATAATCAGCAGAGAAAGGAGTGCATAGACACTAGCTTATCTCTTTCTTCTCTGTTATGCTGGAAAAACATAAATATGTTTTTTATACTTATTTCATTACTATTTTATTTGATACGATTTGTGAAATAAAGTATTTATCGTTCTAGAGACATTAGCGAGCGAAAGTACCTACTGTCTAATACTTGTCGGTCTTCGTTTTTGTCAACTCTTTCGTAAATTGTAAACTCCCAACACTGAAAGTAGAAGGCTTTCAAAATAACTTATACGGCTTCTAAGTTGGTGAATTTTTTTCCCATGTAAAACGTGTTTTTTATATACTTTTTTTGTTTTTAATTCTGTGTTTTGACTAACGGCTGGTCGGTCTGTTATAGATTTTTTTAGAATGATGTAGGCATATTAATAAAATTAAATGTAACGTAAAAAAACTATTTAATTAATTAATTTATATTTTTCTATTCGTGCATCTCACTTATTTAGCGGCGCAAAGAGAAAATATATTCTCTCTGCCTACTCTGCCGTACGTTGAAAAATGCGAAATTTGTATTAAAATATAATTAGGCCATGCATGGTGCAGGGGCACAAACGTGGACTGTAAACACGATGGTTGCTAGTTCGATTCCCACTCGGTGAAATGAAATATTTAATAATTTACATTTCTTCGCTCAAAAGACAAAGCCTGGAAAATTGAGGAGAAAGTGAAGAATGGAAGCGTCTTAATGGAAGCGGAGTGTACACTAGGTTACTAGGTTCCCTCCGCCTACCCTGTTATGTACGGGATACAGTACTTACAAGTCAGACAGCAACTACTTGCCAAGATGGCGTCGATGTGTCCGTAAAAGTATTATTAAGTATCTTGGCATAATGATTTTTTTTTCTTTGATACTACAGTGTCTAATTCGGAATAAAAGAAACGCCTGGCTAAGGCTCTTTGAAAAGGAGGTTTTTACTGTATAATTGATATACTGTATCTTTATTAATGACTTAGGCATGCTTCATAATGATTAACTATTATATTACTATACACGGCGTTCAATTCCGCCCACGCAGTGACTCGAAAATTAAATGATGCCTGTTGAAAGGAGTGTCTTAACACTAGGTTATCTCCGCCTACCCTACTATGAGGGAAAAAGCGAGAAGCTTCAAAAGTACGAGATACCTGGGAACGTAAAAGAACAACAAGAACCAAGATCAATTACGTTTGAGCTCATAGAAAAGTTTTCAAATCCAACAATTATTTTATATACAGAAGTGAAATCATCTATCTTCATGAAAGGATTCGTTAGATTATTACCGTTTGATTTAGAAGAAAATATAGAGTTCTCTACAGCCCGCGACATAGCCTCGTTATCATCATTTTCAAATAAGCCCTGTAAGCTCAGCTACCCAGTAAAGCAGATAGTGCCATTGCCTTTTAGAGAGTCTTGCCTGTTTGTTTCACACCTATAGATAAATATTAAGTATTATTTTTATATTACTTCTTATGTATAAGAAAATTGATTTTTTAATGGTAAACGTGGTGGTTGAGTGTTCGATCCTCAGTCGAGGGAATAAATTGTTTTCGCTCTGGTAAATCAAAGTGAGGCGGTAAGTTTTGGCTAATCTACAATACATCAAATTTGGGCGGAAAGCGGAGAATGGAGTAGCATAGCATCCCGCCTAACCTACGATAGGTTAAGAAAAGAGAATACAGAATCCTAAAACTATCTATAATATAAGTTATTGACATACTATACCTACATACATAGACTTAATAATATGAAAATAGTTAAAAATAATTTAAAAGACCTCTTTGTGCGTCATCTTTTGAAATGAAAACTAGAAAAACTCAATTAAGTTAGCAAACTTAATTAGGGACCGGAGGAACTATTTTTTTAACATGAAAATCTTGTGCGCCCGTTCCTCGTATTATAAGGGACTAGCGACACGCGCACGGCTTCGCCCGCTTGAAAGTACGCGAATATTTATTTTATAAACCAAATTGTATTCATGTTTCTATATTTGTAGCTTGCTTACAAGAACCTTTGCTATGAAAGTTCCTACTCTACTCCTATTGATCATAGCCTAATGTAATATAGCCTATAGCCCAGCCTATAAGATAATGTAAACAAAGTTTCATGTGTGTGGGCCTCCCAACACATGTACAAGAAAACGTGTTTCTTAAACAATACATGCGTAGAAGTGTTGTTGTTCAATTTTATTTTATTTTTTTATATATACGTGTTTATACTACGGTCGTGTAAGATGACCTAGTAAATCTGATAGCTTCACTAAAAAGTTGGAGTTCATTCCTTTGACACGCATTCTTATCAGCAACGTTTACGCAGGAGGAACCTAGTGTTAAGTCACTACGTAACCCACTTTCTGCTCAATTTCAACGTATTAAGTATTGAGTGGTTGACTCAACACCGCGTGCCTTGCATTCTCGGTCTGCATGTTCTTCACTTTTCGGTAGCTTAAAGAGCCATATACTGAGAGACTAGCTAAGCATTTTACCTACTAAGTATTTAAATATTAAAATAATGAACTGAAATATAAAGCCCGTAATGTTATATACAATCGGGTACATTAATTGATGTACCTATGCCACATGTAACCTTGGTGGCTCTTACAAGCAAGAAAATGAAAATAATACATTCCTCAGAGTAAGCATCGAATCCACAATAGTAACATTTACGCCACATCGACGTCGGCCTCAAATTGAACATATAATGATAACTAAAGAAAACGTTAAACTAAAAGAATTTCAAAGCCTTTTAAAAATCGTCTCGAAACTTAAAATTGATACCGAATCCGTAGCAATGGTCCTAGTGCTAAGTAATGTATATTCAATGAACACTACGAGCGATTAGAAAGGGATAACATAAGCTGTATTAACGTGAAAATTATTATCGTTTGTCCGCTCTGGCTAGACAAAATGTCTTAATACGTAATGTCTCTGTCTGTCTGATTTCCGCGGGACCACCGAACTCTCGAGGCATTGCAACTTTACTGGCGGCTACGGTTGTGGGTTCGTTTAACACTAGGTCCCCTCTGCTTATACTGCTATTAACGGGTCACGTAAATATAAGATTGACACCCCTCCAGCTAACGATACGAGCACCGCCAGCCTTTATTCTTGACCTGGTTACGTTGGTACTGCTATGCCGCTTTGCCAGATAAGATGACTGATATTGACTTTTTTTAAATTATGGATGGCGAGTGTGGGTATCTTTTTTTTAAATAATTGACATTTATATTATACAATGGTTTTGATCGTAGTCTGTACGTGGAAGATGTATGAGTTAATCGAGTATTGCTAGCGTTTATCAACGTAATAGAACCCTAAACAATTACTTTTAAATGTTTTTATTTGTCTGTACGTTTGTGAACTCTAATTTCAGAATCGTAGATTCATCCAAATAGAACACTTATTTTCATATTTATGTCCCGTGGTCGTCACGTGAATGATTGTAGGAATGATTATGTTTTACGTATTTCCCCATAGCTTAGGTAAAGTCAATTGTTTCACTCCACACATCACTAATGAATGCTAATGAATGAGGGAAATCTTTATAAATCTATGCATTCCACAATAATTTTTATTCAATACTAGCGGCTTCCCTGCGCCTTCGCCCGCTTGAACTACATGATTATTCATTTAATAAACAGAATTGACAGTCAAATGTGTTGATATCAATGAATAATTTAATTTACTCGTTCAGAAACAGCCTTATATTATTTTGATTTGGGTAAGAATTTATAATATTCTTTGTAAAATAAATGTAATGATACATACATATTCTCAACCCTTCCTTGTTTTGAAAGTCGGTTAAAAATACAGATTTATTATAAGTATAGATATATATTGTTATATATTTGCAGGCAAACTTATGCTTTGAGTTCATTCAAATGACTATAACTTTTTTTTAATGAACCGATTTTGATGAAACGAACTTTAGATGTTAAGCTGGGTTAAAACAAAGAAATTGTAAAAGTTTTACGTAAATTGATATATTAGTAATTGGCATACAGACAGACATACAAGAAATTGAAAAATATATATATTTTTGCTTTCTAATATTCTTTTTAAGTGTTCCTTTATCCATTTCAGTCAAAAATACTAAATGTACAGATAAATTATTTTTACTGTTTTATTATATACTAGTGGACCCAAACGCGGCTACGCCCGCTTGAACTATAAGAATATTTATTAAATATATTTATTAAATTATTTACAGTTTTCAATAGAGAGATGCGTTAAGCAAGCTTATTTTGGGTGACGTTTTCTAACAACAAACTTTGCAAATCGTTGCTTAGCAACGACGGTTGTTATAAACATGGCGGAATAAATTGTATGTCAAATTAATAAATATTTTAATATATTGGTATATATCGAAAATATTACAAATATGAGAAAAAAAGTATCCTATGTTCATCCCGGGGGACCCTCAAGTATATCTATATGAGTATTTTATCACAATTAAATTAGCGGTTTGGCCCTGATTGCGTAAAAGACAGACAGACAGACAGTGTTACTACGAATTTATAATATAGGTATATATAGAGAAAAGATTGAGAAGAGATTAATGCTACATGAATCTACTACACTTAGAAAGTTGAAATATGGCATACATTCCGCCACCAGAATTCGGCCGCAATTGGGTAACGGTAAGTTTTTTAATATAAACTGAGTGAGTATCACTGCGTTCCCAGGTTCCCTCTGCCTACCCACCACGCTGCGTGCGTGCGTAGATGTAGATGTAACTACTGCGCCAACGGTGTAAATTAAACGGATACGGTAGTTTCTTTACATATATCTCGTATGCGTGTACTTTATTTTTTATAATTCTCTATTTATTATTATAAATTAGGTATACAAGTATGTACTTATGTATTGAAGCCGTTGTGGATAGCCACTGCCTTTGTAGGTTCGATTCCCACTCGGAGTGTGAATTATATTTATTTCTTCGCTCTGGTAACCAAACTAAACGCAGCGCTGAATTGCGCTATTGACACGCAAAATCCCCAAGATTGATCGAGACTAGGTGCTCTTTGCCTACTTTGCCTGCCTTGTTAGATATATGAAGGATACGGTCGCAGCTAGCTTCGACAATTGATTGCGTGTCATACACACTGTCTTTGTTCTAATAGCCGCGTTACGTTTGACACGATCGTGCGTGCCTAAACCACCGTCACCTTTTAATGATGTCGTGCCTTAACAATCTGGTAGGTAGGTAGCGGGTTCTTAACCCACATATATGTAGGTACCCTTTTTTGTGGACAAGTGTTGGTGCTTTCTTTGTTTTGAGTGGAGCGCCATCGATTTTTATAAAATTTGAAACTAAGACTCCTAAAAAATATATCGTTGAATACATGTTTCGTGGTTCATTTTAATTCTTCCCCTAGGGGTGTAATATGGTGTTGAAAGTTTGTATGGAAAAATCTTTAAATCGCCACCGATTTTTATAAAAATCGAAACTTAGACTCTTAAAAATATTTCATTAAACACATGTTTTGTAATTTATTAGAATTCACCCCTAATGGTTCAAATAAGCAGGCGAAGCTGCGCGCGTCCCCTAGTTTTGTATGAAATTTGTCGCTTATCTATCTATATACAGGATGTCCCAGGAGTCAACGATAAAACGAAACCAGGTAATAGACCAAGTCGTGACAGTTGTGAGAAAAATATAAAAAAAAATCTTTGTTATGTATTTTTCATATTATATTGATTTTAAAAAATATCGGAAAAACCGACACGCGGTTACGGTCACAGCCGTAACCGCTGATGTTAACGTTAAGTAACGTTAAATGGTACAAAAGTTTACTTTCGTAATCTGGACATCCACTAAGAAGGTATTTTGAAAATTTTTAACCCTAAAGGGGTGAAATAGGGTTTCAAAGTTTGTATGGAAAAAAAATTTAATCGGCACCGATTTTTATAAAATTTGAAATTTAGATTTTTAAAAGTATTTAATTGAACGTGTTTCATCGTTTTTTAGAATTCTCTCCCTAAGGGTGCAAATAATAAAATAAAAATAAATAAAAAATTAAATAAAAATAAAAATCTTTTATTATCAAGCTACATAGGCTCATAGCTGGTTAGTACAATGACTTAAGAACTATGTTAGTAAAATAAAATAAAATATAATAAAATACAAAAGATAACAAATATAAATATAATAATACATAATAATATAATAACTTTTAAATAACTTTTAAAACAAATAGCTAATTTTGCACATGCAACCTAATAAACCTCCCTATTGTCGGCCCATCCAGTCTATCTGCAAATATCTTCAGGATGCTGTTGGCGCAGGATGCCCTTACACTTTGTATAACAGGTGCCACCTTTTTGCGCATTATCGCAAAATAATCATTTATGTGAGCATCTGCAAACATGCCTGACGCACTACAGTGATAAGGGAGCTTCAACAGCACCCTGAAGGCATTATCATATTGAACTCGAAGAATATGGGCTGCTCTTCGAGTACAACTAGCCCTAAGGCCGCTGGTGTAAAATGTTTGGCAGTAAGCTTTAAATAGTGCCATTTTAATAGGTAATGAACAACCAGCAAATCTTCGAGGAAGCATATTGGCCCTTACAGCCAATGCCCTGCGTTCTCTTTCCATGTCTTTATCGTCTTTTAAGTTCTCCGTAACAATGTGCCCCAGGTATTTAAATTCAGTTACCCTTTTTACAAGTTTCCCACAGAGTTGTACAGGGGGGGGACCTGTTGGACTTTAATTTGTGCCTAAAAAGACTCTTTTCTTAGGATTGTATGTTAGGCCATGCTGCTTAGCATATCCTTCACAGATTGATATTAACTTTCTAATTCCGCATATTGAGGAGGATACTCAGAAACACCATGTCGTCTGCATAACTTAAATTATTTATACATTCACCATCTATATGGCATCCGACATGTGTACTGCTGAGTTTAACAAGTAATTCATTAATGTAAATATTAAAAAGCCTCGGTGAACTGAGACCTCCCTGCCTCACTCCACAATCAAGTTTATATGGCTCAGACAAAGCATTTGACCATTTTATAAAATTTCTCTGAGTATCATACCAGATGGACAATATAGATATTAGTGAAGTAGGAACGCCGTTGCCGCGAAGCTTTTTCCACAGGATATTATAAGAAACCAGATCAAAGGCTTTTGACAGGTCCAGGAAACAAGCATACACTGGTGTTTTCATATCAGTCTAATATTTGACAGCGTGCTTCAGCGCAAAAATGGCACTCTCAGCTTAGACCGAAAACCAAACTGCGAATCGTGTAATTGTACATATCCACCGATGCGAGAGTCGAGCAGGCTGTCATATACCTTGGCTATCACAGTTGCTAATGAAATAGGCCGGTAGTTACCCCTATCCGCTATGTCCCCTGTCCTGTTTTTTACAATAGGTACAACTATTGTGTCCAACATCTCCTGTGGCAAGTAAGAATGTCCTATACAGAGATTGAAGAACATTGTCAACACTCCTGGCAGATGTTTACCAGCATTTTGAAGGTGCTCGATGCTGAGTCCATCGTGTCCAGGAGATTTACCTCTCTTCATATTTTTAATTGCATCTTTTATTTCTTTACAATTGAAACTTACCGGGGATTCCGATTGACAAGACTCAGCATCGTTCACTTCTGTCTGAGATTCAAGAGGTGAAATAATTTTAAAATGTTCTCTAAATAAGTTTGCTATCTCCGCATAGTCACTCTTACCCTGCACGCTGACTGGAAGACTTGGACTATTATTTAGTTTTCTAGTTCCTTTCCAAAATGATGAAAAATTCTTTGCTGTATATAAGGAGGCCAAAATATCCATCTCTATTTGATCTTGGTTTTTAATGCACCATTTTAATTTTGATTTAAATATCCTTTGACTTAACCTCATTTCCTCAAATATACGCCCACTAGTGGGTTGCCCATACGACATCCATATTTGAAACTTAACCCTGGCCTGTGCGTGACATTCTTTAACATGCTTGTTCCAACCTTTTATACCCTTATAATTCCTTTTATAGCCTCTTAATGTTCTACTTTTACAAGCAGCATCGCCTAATATACACACAATATCCACTTTATCCAATTTATCCAACAAACACTTATGTTGTAAGTTATTACAAAAATAGTCCGCACATTGTTCAAATTGTGCAGGAAACTCAACATTTTTTAAACTTATTACATAATTGTGAGTATCTTGCAATGTCCTCAGTATTTCTTTCCCCCCATCGGATGCCGCTATTTGCGAGCTTAATTACATTAGTTTTTGATCTAATTACATTGATATCACATTCTAACTTCAAAGGAAAATGATCTGACCAATATGTATCAAGCATAACTTTAATGTTTACAACTGTTCTTGCCGCCGAATGAGTTACAAGACAGTGATCTAGCCACCGCTTACACCCATGCGAGTCACTTATGTATGTACGCATTGAAATCCCCCAGCACATAAACAGTTTCAATATTATTGTATTGTATTATAGAAATAATTTCACTGAGACAATTCGTAAAACCTGGAAGGTTCTCACTACAATCCGTCGGCATATACGTATTTATAACCATAAAACATTTATTATTTACTACTATTTTTATTGCACAAATCCGATCACTATCACATTGCACTACAGTCACATACTTCAATGCACTTTTACGCCACAATATTGCAAGTCCTCCGAAAGGTCTCCCTTTACAAATACCAGCTGATGATCCACCGAAGACTTTGCAGTGTAACTGAATTCATGATCTATATTCTCTAGATAGCATAAATCATGTGGATATAACCATGTTTCTTGGAACAATATAATGTCAGCTGTCATGCATAGTGATCGCACACAGTTCAATAACCTCTTGACATTTTTACAATTAAATGTTATTATACTCAATTTTGAAGAATTATCCATTTTTGTATTTATTAGTTCTGAGAAGAGGAATTTCCTTCTTCTTTTCTGTACTTAAAACATATAAAACGCCTGAATGTGATACCATCAGGCCAAATCTGATCATCCAAATATATTTTCAATTTATTTTTATTTACAAGTATTTTATACGCATTGTACGGTTTTTCCTTTTTCATTTTTATCTTTTTCGAGTGAAACGACTTCCGACGTTTTATTTTTAATATATTCACAAATGTCCTCTTCTGCGGTCTCTTTGTTTACATTTGAAATAAACAACGGAATTTTAACTTCAGCCGCTTTAAACTTCTCGGTATTGT
>DWNA01000405.1:0-24263 GCA_018249835.1 Heliconius besckei | reverse complement strand
TACCATCAGCGGTTACGGCTGTGCGTGTCAGTGAGGACAAGTCCTTTTATATATATATAGATTACGAATTTTAATATTAGCGAAATTTTTATATATTTTTTAGACACTGATTTTGTTGATTGACGTAACACAACGCCAAGATAATGTAAACATTAAATAGTTAATGTCCTCAAGTGGGAAACGAACCCACAACTTGTCGCATCTACAACCACACGCTTGTGTCCCTGCACCACGACTGGCCTCAATATTAGATAAATTTTGTAAAACTTTACTATCTTTAAAAACAAATAAAAAGGGTATAACAATGATAACAAAAAATAAATTATTAAAACAAAGGTTAGTCGAGTCGGATGATATGGTTAAACAGCACTCCAAGGCAAAAATGAGAAAGGTTTGTAGGGCGGGCGCGGGGCGACGAAGCGGATGTAACACTCTAAACATCTGTTCGAGCGTGAAATACTCCCCCTATTTATAGACGACTAGACTGCACGCCGTGGACACTTTTGATACTTGTGAAATGTATTGTTATATGATGTTAGGCTGATATTGAAATGTGTTTATTTATGCGCTAAAAAAGTAAATATGGTAGAACTGGTAAAAATATTTCGACGTAACTCGTAGCACAGTTATGTAGTTTAGAATCATGTACATGTAGAGAAAAAAAATAAAGAACTAGTTCTAGCCATCAAAAATAAAATAGTAAAAATAGTTTGTATTACTAGGTCCACTTTTTTAATTCTATTCGTAAAAATCTGTGATTTTCTTTTTATTTTCCTTAAAAATATGCCTGCAAAGCAGCAAAAGAAATATAGAGACGCTCAATATACTCGAACAGCTAGGGACAACATGTGTGTGTGTTTATATTCAACCTTCAAAATACTTGGGGGCTACAAGAGCTTCTTTCGATTTTATATTGTAGTCAATTTTAAAATGGCCTTCTCCTCATGGTACATAAAATATAAGAAACTTGTTGGATATTTGGATACCCTTTTAATTGATTATTAATTGTAGCACTTGTGTTATCATCGTATATTCTTAAATGTATTTAAAAATCACTGTAAATCTATTAAATCAAATTCATTTTTGATTTAACTTCACAATGCATGTGTGTCAACTAACTTCTATTTATACAATTGTGCTTTGTGTTGTTCCAGTTTTGCAGCGGGCAAGTCGGACAAAGAAATTCTGGACAATCTTCTAAAAAATTCCCGCTATGACAAAAGACTGCTTCCACCAGTAGATGGTAAGTAAATAGACAATATGATCACGTAAACCATTAAAACCATCTCCAACAAGACCAAGAGATATGTTCATATTAAAGAACGAAATTGAGAATTGGCAGGGAACTAATTTGAATATCAGCTTTAAAGCTGTATTAACTTACAGATCCAGATTTTTGTTGTGGTCTAACTTCGCCGAATGACACTATGAATCAAATTAATATTGGTCTACCCTCGCTCCGGCCTCGGTCACACAATCGCGGTTCGTTGTGTTTATGTTTTTGAAAAGAGAAATCCTTCAAACTGTCTTCCCTATTTATTTTCTATAATTTTATTTAATCTACACTGCAATATCCTTGGCACCCAATTAGTTGTGATAATCATTTGAACCTCGGATTCACCTTGCACCATAAACGAATTGACTGAACATTTGAACTATTTTGGAGAAGACCAAATTCTGGCCAAGGGGAGCCGAGACGTAGATGCGAGTGTAAAAAAATGTTTCTTTAAATTATTATGAATGCAATTGTAGTTTGCTTTGTTTCATTTATTTTCGCACACGGCACATTCATTGTGATTATTATTTTAAGTATTTTTAGTTTATGAGCACGTAACATTCTATATAAAAAAAGAAACAAATATTTTACGAAATTTACAATTGTCTGGAAAACTTCACCTTTTTTATATTTAAATCTAACAAAAGTAGGGTTTTAATCAATCATTAAGAATTATTTTTAGCTATGCTAAATAAAAAATATATCACTTTTGTTATCCAATAACCTATATATTTAATGAAATAGTAAATAAAAATAAACTTTTATTTTCTCTTTTCACAAACACAAAACAAATCGTTTTGCAATGATAATTGCTATTCTTTCAATATTGCGCGAAATCAATTTTATTGTTGTGTCGGTTTTGCAATAATAGTTAAGATACAAATAAACTATTTTTTTTCGTATACCGAGCACTTTGATGTTTTTTTTTCTTTATAGTCCAAGCATGCTCTGTGTGACATAAATGTGTGCTTGACTAGGTCATTAAGTAAACTAGTAGATCTATAAGCTATTATTTATAAATAGCCTTCTCCTTATTTTGCTGTTCTTCTTAACTGCCAGTATTAATGTACAAAAGAAATTGCAGATAATTAAAAAAAAATCATTAATTCCAATTGATTATAAAAAGGAAATAATATACAAAAAATATTTAATTAAGTAATACATTTTTAATTTATTTTTTACAAATGATTATTATTTGTTAAATTAGAACCCTCTTTAACTACTTTTTTACAATATCAATGGAAATAAAGAGTTCTTATATTAAAATTGCTGTTATTGTAATTGAATTATAAATATAATGAATTGGACAGTCTGTAATGACCACAAATCGTCATTGTTGGTTTACAGGTGTCCTCACCGTAAATGTTAGCGTGCTACTTCTTAGTTTAGCATCTCCAGATGAATCTAGTCTTGTAAGTTGTTATTCTTACTAAGTTATTTACTTTATTTATTTATATACCTATTCTGCTATCTGTTACGCTTTTGTATTGCTATTATATACGTTTTCTATTATTAAATATTTTTTGTTAAACTTTCAGAAATACGAAGTTGAGTTTCTTCTGCAGCAGCAATGGTACGATCCTCGACTTCGATATTCTAATCAGTCGCATTACGAATATCTTAATGCCATTCATCATCACGAGGATATCTGGCTACCCGACACGTACTTCATAATGCATGGAGATTTCAAAGTTAGTTATATTTTTAACTTAATAAATTATTAAGATAGATTATAGAAATACTGTTACACTAGCTGCAATGAGTTTAGTACAAAATGATAATATTATTTTAGAGCTATAATCATGATAAATGCTTTGTTATCCGTATTTTTATTCAATAAATCATAACATTTTATATTTTAATGACTTGGTTATAGGTACATAGCTGTTACGATAACAATGAATTCAATATTTGTCAGCACAAAAGTGTAAGATTTGTTTTATTTGTAACAAAAAATATTTATAAGTTATATTTTACAATGCTATTGTATAAATAATAAAGTTATACATTATACGAACTACTTACATGAAAATTAAGAACTTGAGATCATAGCCTTTTCAAATATTCAAACGAGACGTTTTAAATAATATTATCGATTAATTTAACATGCGTAGTACAAATAAGCTTAAGCATTTTTATTTATACTTATTAGTCTATATAATAAATACAAAGAATGACAGCTGAAAAAAGTGGCTTATTTAGTATAAGTAGTTAATTCAAATTTAGCGGCTATTACATAAAAAAAACACTGTAAATATTTAGCTGTTGATATAGAATTTTAATAGAATATTTAATAATATATCATTATAACATTTCAGGATCCGATAATACCCATGCATTTCGCGTTACGCATATACAGGAATGGCACAATCAACTATTTAATGCGGCGTCATCTCATTCTCTCCTGTCAGGGGCGGCTCAACATCTTCCCCTTTGATGACCCATTGTGTTCATTTGCGTTAGAGAGTAGTGAGTAATGTTTTATAGAGTGGATGATATTAAACTATAATATGTTACTTTATATGACAGTAACTTATTATTTTTTTCAATATTTAAATTATTTATATATTTTTTTATTATCATTAAACATAGTTGTTCTCAAACAAATTAATATAATTAGATATTTATTTAATCATTTTTTACATAAACAAATAATTTAACATTGTCATCGTTTAATAAACCCCGAAATTTCTAGTATCATATGAGCAATCAGCTATAACCTACGTATGGAAGAATGATGAAGACACATTGAGGAAGTCACCGTCGCTGACAACCCTCAACGCGTATCTCATTCAGAACCAGACAATACCCTGTCCCATCAAAGCGAGCTGGAGAGGTAATGGACCGTTCACTTTATATTTAATCGCTTCCTATGACATTACTGACAAATTAATGCGTATACAGGGTGTCCATGAAAATGGGTAATCTTAATATATTTATATAGGTTTCCAAAATTAATTTAAGCTAACTTATGTATGTATATATTAACAAAAAAATACTAAAGGATAAAGGGCATTAAAACCAACTACTCTTATTGTGTATATTTTCTTCTGAATATGATTTGGTTACAGATACTGCGGGAATTCTTCATAATAATTTTAGAAATACATACGCCTTAAATATATGTATAATGTGGTACTTTAAGAGTTTGTACAGTGATAATGGTGTTTAATATATTAAAAGGACTATTTTAATAGTCTCTCAGTCTTATTAGTGTATATGTAAGTGATATTTTCCAGATAGATACACCTGTCTCTACCGTTTCCGAATGCTACCAACAAAATAATTATATCAATTTTCAAATAATGATATTGTTTTAAACGTTGGTTTTATTTAAATCCCTACATTTGATTTATTTTCGTCAAATTCTTTTAATTTTTCTTACAACACCTAGTTTCGTGACCCCCTGTATATTTATGTAGCTTAGTAATCCCAACATACATTATTTTGTTAAGAGCACAATCCTATAATTGATAAAACCAAATTCTAATTAACTCTTTTCAGCTTGGTCTTGGTTTACCGAAACATACTTTTAAGTTTTTCGTGCTGTCTAGTTACAAAATTGTACTTAGAATATATTAGTTATATAATATATTATAAATTAAGCTTTTATTATATGTTAGATATATAAACTGAAGACGTATATGGTAGACTTGATTGGGAGTAGCTAGTCATAGATGTGGCATGTTCATTTTTTATTGGTTTTTAACACACATTTTGCATTAGTTGTACGGTAACAGCTTCCGTTTGTGATTTTAAAATATCATATTAAATAATAAAATTTAAATGTAGAGTGTAAGAATTTATTCACGTCTTTGCAAGCAGCTGATGGTATTTCACTTTACGAGGACGATGAAGAGCTGACATGTAATCTTTGCCAGAGACGCTTTGAGGAGCAAGGTACCTACCTCTTGAGTTGAACTGGATGACTGACAGTCCCGGTATTGTCGTATTTATACCGTATTCTCCGCTTATGTGTGAGTAATTGCGTTGTTGTGTCATACGAAAGGGAAACGTTTAACGAACATAAGCTCGTAACTCCATCACTCACTATCATCGAACATTTACTTATAATTTGTGTTACTTTTGCACGTAACTGTTTGGATGCACGTGATAGAGGTTAGTCGATTTGCTGATTGAACTGTCGTAACACAACGCTGGAACACTGGTACACAACACGCATTACTCCTGCATACGGGACCGTAGTATAGAAGTAATTAAAGTCGTAATTGTAAATAATTACAAGGCCACTGAATAGAGTTATTTGGAATATGTCCAATGTATCCTAACCGTCTATCTCACTGTGCGACCGAATACAACACGACACCTGCGAGCTAGCGCGTGTTGTATGACGTTCAATCGTTACGAGTAATATTAACTTCACAGGGAACTACAGCTGTCTAAAGGTGGACCTTATTTTTACGAGAGACCGAGCATTCTACTTTACCACAGTATTTATCCCTGGCATAATCCTGGTGACCTCTTCTTTCATCACATTTTGGCTGGAATGGAACGCAGTTCCAGCTCGTTCCATGATAGGTAAAATTGGCTGGCGAATGGAATGTTCTCGGTCTTGCATCTTGCATCTCTCTCTTCGTAGACGTGGCTGCGGCTGTTAATAACACGCTAACATTCTTCTTTGCAGGTTACTGTCGCTTAACGTTGGCAATGTAGATTTCAAATGTACGCCGAATAATCATCTTTCACAATCGCTTTGTTTATTATGATTTATGTTTAGACTATGCTTGATATTTTAGGTAATTACAGCTGCCTCAAAGTGGATCTCATCTTCACGCGAGATAGATCATTTTACTTCACCACCGTTTTCATTCCGGGGATCATTTTGGTGACATCATCTTTTATTACTTTTTGGTTGGAATGGAATGCAGTGCCTGCTAGAGTTATGATAGGTTAGTTTTTTAATTATTTTATTTATAAATGATTAAACACAGTAGAGCTACATCGTATTTACTTATAACACTAATTGTTGT
Source organism: Heliconius besckei (assembly GCA_018249835.1). Taxonomy (NCBI): domain Eukaryota; kingdom Metazoa; phylum Arthropoda; class Insecta; order Lepidoptera; family Nymphalidae; genus Heliconius; species Heliconius besckei. Next base: position 17,996 of record DWNA01000405.1, on the reverse strand, counting down.
GTTAATTCTCGAGGCGTTATTCACAAATAAACATCGTAATCATTGCGTAAGTGGATACGTAGGAAATTCCTTCGATTTCTTTTATTTTGAAGGGAATTAAACTACTATGCACAATGCACGTTCAATTTCTGAAAGGCTTCTAATTTTAGTAGTTGAGTAGTACAAGTAGTATTTGAATATTATTGTATTTGACAAAGTATTGCACTCAAGGCATTATAATAGCACTTAACTAATATAGTACATCAATAGTTTTGTAATTTTTCGAACAAAATATGAACATCCGCCATAAAAAAGTATCGCATACTTAAACGTATACAAAGCATACTTAATAGCAGCTTTGCTTGGCCGCTCAAGTCACAAAAGCTTTGAAACTAAAAATGCACCATTCATTTCTCATTCTTAAAGAATAATAAATAAAAAATGCAACTCCGCTGGCATGTTCATATGTAAATCAATGCCCGAATATAATATGGTCTTCTCGAACAGGTGTAACGACCATGTTGAACTTCTTCACAACGTCCAACGGATTCCGTTCCACTTTGCCTGTCGTTTCAAACTTAACGGCCATGAATGTATGGGACGGGGTGTGCATGTGTTTCATCTACGCCTCGCTGCTGGAGTTCGTATGCGTGAACTACGTGGGCAGGAAGCGCCCTCTACACAACGTAGTGTATCGACCAGGGGAAAACCCAGTAACGCAGGTGAGTTACGCACCCGGTAACACAGGGGATATACTCGTATGTTTGATAATGTGTGGACGTGGATTATAGCAATGCTTCCCTGTGATTGCACCTACCAGCGAAATTAAGTGTTAATTATTAATTCGTCTAGAATTAATTAATTGATACACATTTATTAAAATGTTACATTTCTGTGAGTTGTGTAATTTTTGTTGCTTAACATTCAAAAGAAGCAAATTTTGTTGTTGTAGAAATTAAATTTAGAATCTAGTTTCTGTTTAGTTTCTGTTAATTTTTGACGCCTAATATGGTGACCGTTACAGATAGAGTACCTACTTTAGTATATAAACCATGACATCGATGAATTGATGATGATGATGAAATTTTTAAACATACCTATTTTATTTTATTTATCTGTAAATAAGATGCAAATTATAAATATAATTTGCCAAATATTAATAAAAAGAGGAGCGTTATTCATGTTAATTTTGCAATTTTAAATTATTATTGGATGATGTGACTATATGAGTATCTAAAATATCTATAATAAAATATATCAGTTTAAATATTACATACATTTAAAAAAAAATCCCGTTTATTTTATAAGAGTCTACCTATTACACGAAAAAAATAATACTATTCTACCTTCCATTATTAATAATTGTAATTAATATTTTATTTATTGTATGTCACATTTTTAAAAAATTAAATTTATTCGTTTTCAATAATTAAATTTTCTATTATTTTCTATTCTTACTCTTTGCAATGTTTTCTTTCATTACCACTTTACTATACGAGCATGTTTCAATAACGATCTTTTATGTTTTAATTTTCATTAAGCATGATTTACGATTCCTATTTGCATGTTATCCTTTATTATTCAAAAATACTACGTAGAATTTTCTTTATCATTTTTACACCAAAATATAAGGACTATTTTGTGTGGCCATAATTGATCCTGTCATATTATTTTCTCGTATTCATAGAGCATCAGATTATAAAGAAAACATTGCAAAGATTTAGTAGATTTCTCAAATTAATATAATGATAATAATAATTTAAGTGTTTGTATAAAAATTGATAAATTAGCGTGTAAAATGTGGCCACACCAATCTAGTCTATGTTCACCGATGCACTCCAGTAGACCATCTGTCACAAGTGAACGATATCTCTGTATAATGTGTTCACAGCGACTGCCCGCAGTTCTCAGCAGAATTGGCATTATACTGGCCAGCCCTTTGGTAAGAACATTCGCCGTTATCACTGGCACATTCCTGAAACGAAACTGTTATATTTCTTATAACGATACTTAATTAGAGATAGCAGATTAAAAAAACACTAAGAAATATAACAGTGTAGGACACCATTGCAATCACAGCACAGAATCATCTAAAAACGCATGCGTAGACAGCAGATTTTAAATTTACAAATAATTAATAAGCATAGGTAAGCTAAGTAGAATTATATATTATAGAGCATACACTGTTTTATATAGGTGTAGCATTTAAAACGTATTTAGCCAATTCTTATGTACTTTATAATTTGTATTAATTAAGTAAAAGAAGGGAAATACGCCTAAGGAACGCATTACAAAATATTCTGGCGCCTCAATAGATGAGAGCGTAACGTAAATGTACTCAAATTTGCAGCCGACGCTTTGTTAGTAGACATCAGTAACATTGTGCAGCTTATGCGATCACGAATACAAACCACATCAGATGCTTCGGCTAAAGTAAATAATAATATTCATCCGCGTAGGAGGCGATGGCATTCCTCAATTGGGCAAAGTCAGAAACGCCCCAGCCGGAGTCTAGCGGTGCTGTAAGTGATGTCACAACGTCCAAATACATTTCGTCAAACACCATACCATCTCAGATATGATATCACGAAATCTAACGCATACTTTTTTTTTAATGCCACTTCGGATCGCTACAGCCTGTAAGTAGCCATTAGTTTTGTAGAGTTTGTACCAAAACATTAACCAATTCTTCATAATGTCATTCCAAATCATAAAATACGTTCATACATATATATACCTTAGTGTTTCCGTAGCTAGCAAGCAATAGTGATGGATTCGATTATTATTAGATACATAATGGTATTTGCAATCGAAAATAAAATAACTGTTAAAGAAAGAAAAATATGACAACTACCTACAACTGAATCATAAAATCCAACACTGTTAGTAGAGGAATAGATTTAGTGATTTTTCTTATAACAATAATTTTTCTATAGTAGCCAATATTCTGCGAATGATTTATATAAATAATTGGCTGCAGGGTGATAAAAAGCGGGAGTCGACAGGGGCTGCCGACTTGGTGACGTGTACAACGTGCGCGGGAGCGCCGGGCGCGTGTACCCACACGACTAATAATGGTGGTGTTTCAGAGGTAACATACACATGTGTTACCTACACTATAAATATTTAATTTTACTTATTTACACCTATCTTACACTAAAACTCGTAAATATTCTTTACAATGAAAGGAAATGGAATTAAGTTATTTTTATTTTTATGTTATTTCACCTAAACAACAACTAATTTTGGTATAAAATGGTGTATTTATATTTTCACATTTATCTACACAATTTATTTTCTTCATTGCTTTTTGTTATTAGTGTCCAAACGTAGTATGTATTTTTGGTTCGCCATCATCATTCATTTTCAAAATTATTTTCAGCCATGTTTCGTCCAGGTCCGTAAAAAGGAGCCGCCACATCCGATCCGAGTCGCGAAGACAATCGACGTGATCGCCCGAATCACATTCCCCACTGCCTACGCTGTGTTTCTTATCTTCTTCTTCATACACTACAAGGCCTTTTCTTAATCATCAATCAGCGCGCTTCAAGCTTCGCGTTTGGGTACTATACTTCTATTATCACTGGAAAAGTCCTCGCGTAGCTTCAAATATTTTTCATAATATATCACCTTTTTCTATATATTTTATTTGACTAGGTATGTAAACTTTAAAGAGTCAGACTCCTTTAGGATCTCGTATAAGAAACGGACAATGATGCAGCTTCGTATTTCTACATCATATGTATATCAAAGCTTTATTAGATAATTCCATTGTGAACAAATATTATTGATTAATTCAATACAACTTGGGAATTGTGATTTAAGTTCCCTTATATGAATAAGTGGAAAATAGTAATAAGCATATGTATTGAAAACTAAACTTTTGTTTCTGGTTGTTAAGCAGCTAATTATTAAAACGTTTTAGTTACGATACACTGTTCGGAGACTAAATTAAAATTCAATGAACTTAAATAGGAAATTGAAAAAAAATATATTAAAATTTATCTAATAATCTTTATTACCTGAAAAGAATCAGATATCCCCTATTTTACAGGTGAGACATGTCTTTTAAACATTCAACGTATAGCAGTCTACCGTAATTATAGTTTGGACTTCAAATGGATTCTAAAAGCAGCTAACATCTTTAATGTTGTGATTGGGACAGATTTTTAAACTTATCAAATTGGGAACAATTCACATACCTAGTTAATTTTAGAATTTTGGTTTGTCTTGAGAAAAATATCTATTGCGTTACTTAAGTTAGCTTATTTAGTTAGCGTCGTGTCAGTTAAACAAATCTATTTCAATCTTTCTACAGTCCAAGAGTGATTGTTTAAAAACATAATTAAGTATTATATATTTATATATTCATTGTTTTGAACCACATCCACATTTGTTGTGATACTACCATTATTTAGTCTTTTACATGTCACGCTAGTATTTATTGCTGTATATCTGTTGATTTGAGATTGATGAAATTTAACCAAAGTTAGTTGTAGATAATAAAGCTCAAATAAGTAGTTATTTTTATAGATTTAGTCATTATCCTAAAGATCACAGCGTTTTCGTGTTTTAGATTCCTAAACATAAAAATATTTGGTATAATACCATGAACATGCCTTCTATTGTTCGATTCATATATTCATTTTTTGCCTGATTAGAATATAAATAGGTATATTGTAAATACAAATGAATTATCAATACGTAATTTAAGCTTAACATAACACGATAGTGAGTGGGTAACGTTCAATTATGTTATGCACTGATGTTTACTTTAATAGTAAATTAAAATATAATTCACATGTGATTGCGATGCTGTGAGTTGTGAAGCGCCATAAGCTCAAAAGGCTTAATTATAGAAAAAAAAATAGATATAAGTGTGCCTTGGAAACTTACATTTTTATAATTACCGCACTTTCAGTTTTATATATGACCAAAGACATCGTTATTTAATTATTGTACTATTGGTTTAAAAATAACATTAAAGTCCTTTGTTACTACGAAATTACAATTTATAACTTTAGAACATAATATGTTACTTAAAAGTAGATACATTTTGAATTGTGAATCATTCGCTATGTTCAGATAAGCTTAATTGAATACTTATTAGTACATAATTTGCATACTTTTGAATTATATTCATTAGTTTTAATAAGTATTTATAATTTTTAAGTTATAGTTACGCTCATAAGCTGAACATTTCTAAATAAAAGAAAAGCTTAGGGTCACAGGCTCCCCAAGAACTCATCTTTTTCGAACATCTTCTTTTTCGCTTAGGTAAGTAGCGTTCGCACTAATTAAGAAACGTTGAGTGTAACCCGTCTATCAACTACAGATAATGAACTCAATTAGATCAAGTATATAGTTGATTTAGGTGTATCCATACATCCAACGGCCAATTTACAGATACGAACAACTAATACTGAAAACAGTCCTAACTTTCTTATATTCTGCTTAGTGTTCATTTTTACGTATGTTTTAGAAAATACTGTATAAAATTAACATTCAATTCAAAATTAATTATAAATTCAAAATTAATTTTACCAATAATTAGCCATCAGGCCGAATTATGTAATATGCGATCGCTATATAATCTGATACATTTCATTTAAAAAAAAAACTGGGGAGCTTAAGATCTTGGGCCAGAACGTAAATTGCCTAATATTGTACCTATGTTAACCCATCAAAAGTCCTAATTAACAATGAAAATAATATTGTACAGTTCTTAATTTTATTTTGAGACACCATTAAATATTATGTTTTATAACAATTTTTTCTCCAGATTACTTACACACTTATCACAAAAAGATGTACTTTGCAAACTTGAAAATCAACATAGTGTATATAATTTTTCTTTTTTCACGTGGTCCTATTATATGAATGGCTTATGTCTTACGGCTTTACGGCTTAGTAACTCTTAAGGCGTTCGATGAACAGAACTATTTAACGATTATGTTGTTATAGTAGTTGGATGCGACGTAGATACACGAGAAACACGGCAAATATTACAATATTTGCCGTGTTCGAAGTTCAGTTGTCGACTTCGGAAGTTTTTTCAAAAAAAAAACTTTATTTTAGATCAATATTCCCTTTTGACATAAGATCAAAAAAATTCAAATATAGCAATTAATATATTACGTATTAAGTTTTGGAAAATTGTTTGACGTGGAAAATAAAAAGCTTTCATGCTTCATATTATATTGATAAAAGCGTGGTATCCTAAATTTGTCCATTTTATATAGTTTTTTATAGATCCTAAGCTTATTATTCCATTAGAACGTTATGTTCAACCACATTAGTGTCAACGATTTTATGCCTTTTGCTTGTTAAAAAGCGGACCAACGAGTCAAGTTTTGGTAATATACACCTTATCTAAATATAGTATGTATAGTTAAATCGTATATTATTATTATAAGAACCCGTTTTGGCTGTGCTTGAATATTGTAAAATAAAGTGTATAGTATTATGAAGTTAATTTTTATATGTTTATCGTCGAAAGTTGTCTATTTGTTTGTTTATCTATTTAATATATTATAGGGCACGGCTGGTTAATACGATTTGATGAGATATAGCTATTTAAAAGTCGCCGTAAGTAATGAAAGTAACATGAATGAATACAATTAAAGCCAATATTTTAATTTTAACCTACTTTAAAGTGAGCGAATTTCAAAATTATAATTATAAAATTTTCCTAATACAAGTAAGACATGAAAAATGTGTAGATGCTTATATAAAATTTATTTAAGGTAGAACAATTAATAAGTCTTTTGATATCTTCGTTTTCCCCCTAATTTTTTTCAGGATAAACAGGCAGATAATAGAAAAAAACGAATGAGATTTCTAAAAAATATTATAATGATTATAATACATAAATATTACAATGATATAAAATGTAATTCATAGAAAATGGAGGCATTTAAGTTTTTTTTAGTTAGATTATATACCTATATATCAGTACTAGACTAGCTTGTTTTTTGGAACTACTTATTACAATTAACAAGTATGGTTTTATGTAAGCGTTAAGAATATTTCAATGACGCGATTCATTTTTACGTCAGAAACCAAAATATTATTTAAGCTTATGATTTTGATTCGACGTAATAACACTGTAAGTAGACTTGATCAGATTCGAAGAAACAATTACGTAAATTATTGATAATTATTTTTGCTCCATTTTCACATTTATTTAATATATATGCTGATGATATGCATATTCTTCACGTCTTGTTCGTTTTTCCAGTGCCATACAAAATAAAAAGCTTAATTACCCCTGAACTATTTATAGTAGTAAAGATTTATAATGTATGTTGCCATATACATTATACAATATAAATATATTTATTTCAGTTTGGCTTACACACGCGATATCGTGTCTTACTTGAGAGAAAAAGAATAAAATTCTTTCAATCTCTACGCGCCGTCCCGTAATTGATGTTCGTTAAACTTTTGAATATTTACAGTCTGTGTACTTATGCATGTGTTATTTTTGACTCCTTTAAAAGCTTATACTGAAATCAAATAATTAAAAATATTTAAAAGCCATCTGACTTTTAAATGTTACAACTTGAAATCAGAATCAATGCAAAAAATATATAATATAAATCGCCATTAAAAGAATTATTTCTATTATATCCTCAAAATGATCTCCCGTTACAAATTAATGTTTAATCTATACAAGTCCTCATTTTCTTAGATTGTACCATTCCCCAATTTTATAAAAATTTTCAAAGTAATATATTTTAATTCGCAATTTCTATCTACTGTTAAATAATATAAGATAAAATAACATATCATTCGCTTTATAAGAAACAAAAATATAAATTTACGCTATATTCTGTTAAAACTATGTAAGATTATATTCAGGCGTTATCTCAAATATATATTGTTAAATTTTCCAACTTTTAACATTGTTTATGCTTGATATTAACATTATTAAATATTTAATGAATATATTGTTAAAATTGTGAAAATTCTTTTATAATTTAAATAATGATCACCCACTTACCAATACTTAATTACTTACAATATTAAAGTGTAGTAGGTAAATATATTATAGTTTTGACATATTTTTTTTTAAATATAAAACCTTATGTGCAAGTAGAATTGATATAGATAACTTAATAAAAAGTATATATATTGTAAAGACAGTGTAATCGTTTAAAAAATATTTAAGTACCTACTGATTTTTTTTATTTATATACGGGTGGAATTGTCAGCACCACTTTAAATGAAACCACAGTTTTAATTACTCTATAAAAGCCTAACATAATTCAGAAAATAAATAATTCCCAAAAATGTAAAAGTTATTTTTTGAAACAAAATAAATTATAAAATTATCGTTTTAAAATAAAACGCCATTTGTAAACGCACACATTTACCTGTCAAAGCGGCAACGTCGCACACGTACACGAAATACAGGTATGGATAAAAATCGTGTAATGAGAAAAAAATCCCACGTCCAAACTGTTGAGGTACCTTGATTCATTTCTTTAGTTCTGGCTTTGAAATATTTTACCCTATATGCAGTTTCAGTAAAAGGAGCGCTGCCTATTCCACCCTGTATATTATGTACACATTGTATATTAACTTCCGTGTACAAAAATATTAATTATTTTATAAGAGCTTTAAAGGAACTCTGCATCTGGTCTATTGCGTGATGGGCACATAAATCATGTTCTGGAATACTTAAAAAAATATAATAAACAACAAGTTACTGCCCAATTTTGTAAAATGATTGAAGTTGCTCCAATAGCTTTTTCTTGTTATATATTCAATATTTAATATTATTAATAAGTCGGTATATATATACAATATTAGGCAGAAAAAATATCATCCTCGCCACAAAAATATATTTTTTAATGCAGATCTATTGTACAAATTAAACAAATACATAAACGAATCATTATTATAAACATACAGACAGTATTTAAAAACAGGTGGATACACTAACTGAATAGAACACAAGGAAGGAAGGCTTAAGTCATATTACAATTCAAAAACACCTAATTCTCATTAGCTAAGTTCACTTTGTAGGTTTAATTGAAGATAGTTGTAATGTAGAGATGCGCAGAAAGCATTGCCTAGCCCTAGTCATAATAATTAAAGATAATCACCATTCTGAAGTAAAGGTGCATTTTCATATACAAATTTAGAGGTGATGCTTTGCCCAAATATATAATATAAACGTTTAAATCGCTTTATTTAAGAGTTAAGTAGGTATGTTACCATACATTTTCAAACTATTTCAAATAGATATAAGTGAATGCTGTAATTTGGAAACAATAATTCAAGTAGTCACTAATTCTAGCGAATGGCTCCCGATATGTTGCTACCTTAAGTTGGAAAAGTTGTTGAAATATAAGTACTTGTCAAAGTGCATAAGGCACTTGATAAAATAAATAGGCATTTTTAATTATTACAATACATTACTGATGAAATATTATATATGAATGAAAAGCTTTAGAAAAGAAGCAAAACCACAAGAAAATAGTGGCGGTAAGCAATGTAATCAATAAATAACACAAAGTTCTTTTTATTAAAAGTCTCTTTTAGTGTTCAATAGATTACTGCACTAATTATAGTCGTCATTTAGCAAAGCGAAAACAACAAAATAATTTCATTTTCAGTAGCTACGCCTAATACTCTACTCTATAAAAAGTGTTCACAATCAACAACTTTTTCTAATTTCCTATTAGATTGATATGCCTGAAAGACCAGAGTAGTCTACATCATTGGTTATGCTGCTTTAATGTATAAGTAGGCAAATCAACATTGTCAAGTATTTTTGTGAAATTTTAATAAAATTCCGTCCACTAAATCCAAGCTGGTTCCCGTTGAGTTCTGTGAGTGAATTCTGACTATGTACGGTGTACTTCAACTGTCTCTACAATTCTCGTTCCCCTAAGATTCCACATAATCAACGTCATTTTTTTCGTTACCGGTATTAAGTTAAATTAATTTTAAACTTAACAAAAATAAATGTTACTCTGAACTTTTAGGCAATAAATAAATATTAAAGCGAGCGTTAGATTTTAATTTTAAAAATGTATAATTAAAATACTTTCTACATTTTCTGTTAATGACGTGAATATTATGTAAGTAAATAGGTTAGTAAATTAGGATTAAGTTGCACGAAAAGACATTAGTGAGATAAATACGACCGATGCGTGGCCCTTTATAGGCCAACCCATATACCCAATAGGTAAAGAGCGAAATACCTAACTTCATCTACCGTGAGTATATTTTCTAAAAAGTGTAGCTTAAATATTAAGATTTTCCAGCATGCCATAATGATTCTTCAAATATTTCAAATATTTTTTATAGTATATGCAGATTTCTTCATTAAATTAAATATACATAATAATAAATGTGTGCACACATATTTTTTTATAAGCAGAATTGTTTTGTTTTGGTAGTAAAAAGTGCTTATTGTATTGTAATTATATTTAAAATCATATGTAAAGGCTGTAACATTTAAAAAATCAAAAATATGTTATAATATACCTAATAGTTCACTTTGCATTATGTGATACATCAAGATTAGTATTTTTTTAAGCATTACAATATAGTATTGATCGGTAACTACCTACTTACAATAATATGTACCTAATATTAAACAAAATTTGCAATTCACGCATCGCCTTGTGTAAATAAATGATGACTGGATGTCAAATTGTACGTTGCATTGTAAATAATTTTAATATAGTATTTATGATTACAATTTTCAAAGTAATTAAAACACAATTTCAAACTTAATTCGTTTTATTTTAACTGCTAATTTCATCAAATAACTAGCGGCTGGTTGTGTTGAAAAAAAAATTAAGGTATAATTAAAAAATACTGTACACTTGTAAAATTAAAAAATTCTAATTCAAAATATTTTTATTCATGTAAACCGTTACAGGCACCTATTTATGAATAGTCATCATTACACAAAGCTTAACAAGATTATGGCACAAATTAAGACTAAGAGACTCTTGATCAAGAATCAAGGTGGCCGGGGGGGTCGATGTATGCAGGACGGAGTCTTGTGCCAGGCGTTTTTATCCTCGATGTACTGATTTATGGAATAGTACGCTTTAGATAATAGTACGCGTTTGACAATAGTTTTAAAGTTCGCATCAGATACATCGGTAATATTAGAAGGTATTTTATTATAAAATCTAACACAGTATCCCATAAATGATTGTTTAAGTAACAAAAGCATTTGTTGTTGATCTATATAAAGGAAGGTTGTTAAGAGTTAAGACACTCTGTTCTCCATTTTCCGCCGAATTTTGGAGGCACTGCGTGTTGCGTGGCAGAACTTAACGCCGCACTTATACACGCATATAATGCCCAAGCCTATATCTCATATCAAAACTTCAACTTTACACGCTGGTTTTTACAACACGTATTTTTTGTTTAAAAATAACAATTTTAGAAGAGCTTTCATTATAATTTATCCTATTTTAACAACAAAAAGATTAAATATAAATATTTTTTTCTTTAGTTTTTTTTTTCAGAGACGATGTTATTCACTGACAATTGTTTCAACCTAATTGCGCTATTTTTTATTTAAGAAATACAGAGCCATAAAATAATTAAACTTCATAATCTATACAAAAATAACTGAGTGCAAATAAAGTGAAGTAAATTGTATGAAAGTAGTACGGTACCTTATACAATTTTAATTAAATAACATTTCAACGTTTAAACATCCACGTAGCGTTAATCTACGTATCTATATAAATATATTAAAGTTAATAATATAAAAAAATATAGCATTATTATTACATATAATACAATACGGTTAGATTTTTTTTTTCGGATATAATTATTTTTATGTACATTGACAACATTAATTTATATTTGAAGCTTCAAAGTTCAAACGTCAAACTCAAAGTCACTTTGAATGTGACAAGTTGAATCTAAAATCTAAATGCAGTTTGTGCCTTGAATCGAATTTTATTGTAGAATAACAGTAACAACTTAAAAAATGAAAATTTAAGACTAAAATTAACTAATATGATTATGTGACATTTCAATATCAACATACAAAATGGTGCTTTTTAATTTCTGGTCCATTCTCCACTGGTATCTAAGACCAATTGTGAAATGGTTTTTAAGAAAAACTACCCAACTATGTGAACTCCAAAGAATATGCTATGGTGATAGGCCTGGAGCTCAAAGAACATGTAATATCGAACAATCTTTGATGTTGTCAAGAACACAAGACGTTAAGGAGGTTGTATCATTTTTAGACGCTGTAGTAAAAGAACGTAAGTTTGTTCCCATAAGCTTTCGAGAAATACTTGACCCATCTATAAATATTATTTTAAGAGTGAAAAAAATTAACCCCAAGCTCCATGATGTCTTTATACCATCATTTCGACGCTGCCTGCAACAAATTTGGAGTTATAGGCAACTTACAGATGAAATTGAAGAAATACGTAAAACTCAATATGATAGTAATAATTCAGATCATGAAGATAAATTATTGAAACTGTGGGACTTATTAGTACCTAATAAACCACTGGAAGCAAGAATTACAAAGGAGTGGCAATATATTGGTTTTCAGGTAAATATAATGCTATTTCACTATAACCTTATAAAGTCATGATCTATTGTCAAATTTATTATATTACAATAAATGAAACCATTACACACTTAATTAATTTTTTTCAGGGTGATGATCCAAAAACTGATTTTCGTGGAATGGGACTTCTTGGTCTGGATAATTTACTTTACTTCTCTACTGAATATCCAGATGTATCAAGACATGTTTTGAGTCATTCAGTGCACCCTAAGTATGGTTATACTTATGCTATTGTAGGTATCAATTTAACATCAATGGCATATTTTCTCTTAAAAGATGGTTCAGCAAAAACTTACATGTTTAATGCGAAACATCAATTGCCTAGTATTAATTTATTTCATAAATTTTATTGCTACTTATTTTATGAGTTTGATAAGTTATGGCTAGAATCTAAACCAGAAAATATGATGGAATTTTCAAATATCTTTAAAAAATTTGAAAATGCAATACGCACTGAATTAGCTGATCCTGCATCTGTTTTTCGAATAAATATTGAAGTTGACACTGTATAACAATATCTAGTCAAATATAGTGTTTAAATATGTATTTTATGCACATTTTGCAAGCTTTATAAATACAAGATTTTACTACACAAAATTTTAAGATGAAAACTTTACATAGTATTTAGGGTAATAATACATTAATATAATTATGCTTTTATTACTTGTCACATTTCCTCACATGTTTGTTATGAGAATGTTAACATAACTTTTAATGAACTGAATAACCTGGACTCATAATTATTAAAGATATAGTAAATAAATATTTGGTGTTGGACAGAATACAATAAAATGTATGAATATATCAAATACTAAATGGAGGCTGAATATTCATTACAAATTTAATTTTAAACTAAAACAATCCTTTATTCAACATTATATTCTCCTAGATCAGATTTATTGTCTCGACATTTACAATATTACACAATGAAGGCTAAAATAGAGCCACATTAATAATATAATTTTCTATTTCAGTGTACAACTTTTTCTTAAAATTCATATTTATTAAAATATAAAGTAAAAAGTTACTAAAAATGGTACCTGTGTATTAGAGCTACAAGTACCATAAAAATTACAATTTAAAACCTTTGTGTGCTACAGCACAGCAGTCACACAGCATCTGCTTATTAATGCTATGGTTGTGAGTTAGATTTCCACTTAAGGGGTGAGTTATTTACCTCTCTCTGGTAACAAGACAAAGCACAAGTTTGAGTTCTGCCACTGATCATGCAATAATTCGAAAAAGTGGAGAGCAATGCCTTAATACAAGATTGCCTCTACCTCCAGTTCTATATGGAGGACACAATGTAAAACTAAAAAAACATAGCTAATTTTTAAACATCACATAAATATCATAATAATTTCATGACAAGAGTGTTTATAATTTATGTTTGAAAATAAAATATTATGTACACATTGGTTTATTTTTTTTTTCATTTTATTCCAAATAACATTTATTTTAAATAAAACTAATGCTGCCAGTAATAAGTATTTATTTAAAAAATAATAACATAAAAAAGACCATTAAAAGACATAGTGAAAATTTGTCATGAAATAAGCAACTTAATAAAATATACAATTATGTTAAATTAGCCCTTTTATTTTATCTGTATCTTAGGGAAAATGCAAAAAACATCACAAAAATAGAAATGCTAACAAATTTGTTTAATATATTTGGACGGATGAATAAAATGCATTATATTGTGCATACCCTGCAAATTTAAAATATTTTTATATAAATCTTCACAAAATAGTTACTGTTTTTAAGCCTTTATTCTCATGAATGATATTGTCGGATAAACAGAAAGTGGCAGGCACACATTTAGCATGTACAAAGTTTTTTAACTCATAATTTTAAAAGAACATTTTTTCCTCTGTCCCTCCTTAATAGGCTCTTTACACTCTAAGCTGTTGATATAGGAAAATTTTCGGTTTATATTAATATTGCCTGCCAAAATTTACAGGATATAATATACATAATTTCACAAACATCATAAGTACTATAAATGAAACAAAACAAATTATTTGCTTTTCTTGCTTTGGTTTTGCTTATCTTTTTTGGGTTTCGGTTTTGATTTTCCCGCTTTAATGATAGCGATTAGGGCCGTAATAGCAACTAGGCCAAAACCAGCGAGACCTATTTGCCAAATCCATGGATACCGGGCCAAGATCTCCATTGATAGTGCCACACTATATTTAATAATATCTACACACCAATCAACCAATTCATCACTAGAAAAAAAATATCACAGCATTTAATTATCCTATATTTTATAATTTAAAGAAATCAACAAAAAAAGAGGCAAGTTGTGGTGCAGGGGCACTAAGTGTGACTGTAAAATCAACTAGTTGTGAGTTCGATCCCAACTCAAGTTAATGAAATATTTATTTACAATTATATTTTCATTTCTTTGTTTTGGTGTTGAGGCAAAGCGGAGCGGACCACTCAACACGCAATGCTTCGGCGGAAAGAGGGGAACACTAGGTTCTCTCTGCCAACCCGGTGTGTTTGGGGGATATGAAAATAATTTGTTCTCGTAAGAGGGAATCAAACCCTCAACTGTCAAGTCACAATTTCCTTTCCATGTTTGTTATAAAAAAAGAAGTCAATGTCGTAGTAACTTAATACTTACAAAGGTGACGAAAGAAGTGGTACTGTTTGACCTTTAGAATTTTTATACCAGTCCTGAGCAAATGATACAAATGACTTTATATCATTTTTTGGCAAATCATACTTGTATACTTTCCCTAAGCGGAAGCTGTAAAATAATGAAGAATAATAAAATTTATGAATTAAACTTTTTATAAGCACATAATGATGCTTTGTGGTGCAGCTGCACAGCATATGATTGCAAGCACTATGGGATTTTTTTGGTTCTTTTCCTGCTCAGGGACTAAATTAATTATGTCTTGTTCCTTCTCTCTGATAACAAGAAAAAGAGCAGTGTTAAGTTTTTCTACTCAAAACTTTATAGTGTTTTGGAAATTCTTGGGTCCTAATGCTTAACACTACATTTTCTATGCCTATATACCAGGTCAGGCTAAAAACAGTTTAATGCTATAAATATTAAATAGTGTAGTTTAAAAATA
Organism: Heliconius besckei; assembly: GCA_018249835.1. NCBI lineage: Eukaryota > Metazoa > Arthropoda > Insecta > Lepidoptera > Nymphalidae > Heliconius > Heliconius besckei. The sequence continues at coordinate 2,351 of DWNA01000405.1, read as the reverse complement.
AACTTACAAAAGAAAAGCAGGCAGTTTAGCGATTTTAAATCGTTTGGCGGTATTTAAACCAGCTAAATTAGCATCAATCCTAGCAACATTGATGCGACCACGTAATGTTGCGCCAACACTCTCCCATACTGCATGTAATCTTTGACATTCCACACATGATGCACCATAGCTGAAAGAAAAACATAAAACATATTTTTTTTTAGTTTTACGCCGTATTCCGCATATAAAACAGAGGGAACCTAGTGTTAACACACTCTGTTCCGGGACGATGAGCCGCTCAACACCGCGCTTATCTCGTATTTAGAACAAGAAAATTAAAATAATACCCACAACCTACAAACTATGCACACCCGTGCGTCTGTATAGGCGTATATCCATATCTTCGGTTAGGTAAAGTGGTAAAGCGCGGCACTGAGCTCCGCCACTCAACACGCAACGTCTCAAAAATTCGGCAGTAAATGGGAAATACAAGTCTTAATGGGAAGAGGAGTGTCATAACACTAGGTTCCCAGATTTTCACTGTGGTTTCGAGTTCCGCCACTTGGCATACAAACTCTCGCATTTAAACAGAATGCAGAGAAGGGAGTGTTCTAACACTCTTTTATCACACGACTATGGCATAGCAAAAAGGAGGGTTATGATTTTATCTTGCTTTGCTTCCTTTCTTTTGTAAATAAATAAAGTGAGGCTACAAAAAATATATGAACACATTGAAAAGCGAGATAAAAAAATATTGAATACTCACAACATGACAAACCAATCTCCAGTAGTAGCCCCAGTAGCTGCTTGTGTAAGATGTTCAAATATTTTGTCATTGAGTTCTTTAACAGCTGGTGACTGGTTTTTTTCCAGAAATCCATACACTTCATTTTCATTTGGTTCACCTTAACATACCTCAGTGTTATAATTATATTATGTTATTTAAAACAGAAAAATAAAGAATTACTTTAAGATAACCTTAAATTGTGTAAAAAATTAAATAATCAATCTCTTTTATTTAATTTTAAGATTCTATTTCAATTTTTTGACATATCTCAGACAAGAGAAACCATTTCTAGCATTGAAAATATAGTAGATACTGAATTCCAGAATTCTTAAATTTATGAACTGTTGGTAAATTATTTAATGTTCAAAAAATAAAGCTTGTAACTTCTTATTTTAAATCATCATTGTCATACTACTGAGAAGGTCACACAAATTTGGCCCTACCTAGTGTGATAATGTCAAGCATTGTACTTTTATCTTGTTACCAGAGCAAAGAAATGAAAACAATTCATGTCCTCAAGTGGGAGTAGAACCATTTCACAACTATTAATTTTTCAGTCGGCTATGCCACAGTGACCTCTTTACATATATAAGGTACAAGTCTATCACAATGTTTATTACCTACCATCATACAATAAGGGTACACCATGTCTGAAGAACACAACAGCTGGTTCTTTAGTTGGACTATAAAGTCTTGCTAAATGACTATTGACTGCCTTAACTGTAGCAGCATTCAAATGCTTATTAAAATCATCATCCAGGCTATCCAATGTTACTTCAAGCTTATCACAAATCACACAATTTGGCTTAGCTAAAAAAAATATTGATTATTACTCAAAATAACTCCACTATTCTACATTTATACTATTAAATATTATTATTTATTTGTTTTATTAATAATTATAGTGAAATGCAATAGGTTAAAATAAAGTTGAAAAAATGTGACTAATATTTATAAAATTTAAGAAATATTCTTTGTCCTAATAAACTATATCAATTCCCAACTGTGCCACAATAAACAAAGTGTAGTTTACTATTCTTTGTAAATTTAATTTGTATTTTTTTTTAAATTCCTAATCATTTTAATAAAAAGACCTTTAAATAGGGGTTGTCTATTACTAATAAACATGAAAATTAATATTTTATAAACCAAACTTACTAAATAAAACAATAAGTTTTTCTTCTTCTTTAATGAATTGGAGTAATTCATCATCACTTACACTTTGTAAGAATTGACTTTGTACTTTTGATAAGTATAATACTAAAAGAAACCAATAACAGACTACGCGCATTTTAAAAATTAGTTAATTTGAAGGTTAAGTGATACTTTAGTATAAAACCTATGTTTTGATATTATGAATTTAATTTTAAACGTCAATAAGCTCACTTTCTCTTAATAAGAAAAACATAACATAATATTATAAATTAAATCGTTTTTTATATATCAGATCAACATGTTAATATTTATTCAAACTATAAACTTATATTGTTACTTTATATTTCAGTAGTAATAACAAATTGAAAGCACAGAACATATTTGGAAATTCAGACTTCAACGTCACCACAGAACACATTTACTCAAAAGC